>JAJGOT010000498.1:165000-447500 GCA_022457155.1 Cladopsammia gracilis | reverse complement strand
GGGGGCTTTCTGGTGACGTCGAACCCCCCGGGTTACCAGGCCGACACCGTAGTGACCACGGGAACTGTTCTGACATAACAAATAAAATGAGCAAGGCTGGTACTAAGTAGAACACTTAACGCGACAACGACATGATAGACCCCAAATTGAAAGCCAAATGCAACCGTGGATAGCTGTTTCGACCTGGTTGGGTCTCCTCAGCACGGTGTAGCGAACTGAATAGAACAACCAGCGCGAACGCGAATTGTCTATCAGTTGCACGTGGCCATGACCTCAGATGTACTCAAAATCAAACGTTTGCCAATTGGCCGAAGTCACCGAACAGCACGCGACTAAGTAATAGCATTCGGTTCGTTGGCGGTCCTTTGCCACTTATTCTCTGATATAACGTACGGGGTGTCAGTCTGTGTGCATGGTTGGCGCAAGAAACTTAAGCGGAGGGGAAGGGAGGATTTTGGCACGCGAGCGCGGAGTGCGAACAGCAGGGGGGAAAGGCCTGACACGCAGGCTAATAGGGTGTCCGTAGTAAGGGGGCTCACACAAATGACGTAATTTACATGTCCGGTATACCTACTGATTTCGTATACGTAATAAAGCAACTTTTCAAACCGTGCGCGGTTTCCTCGTCAATAAGAGCATTCTGTGCTGCAGAACTGAGTGAACTGAACTATAAAAACATGGAAACTGTAAATACACAGCACATTTGAAAACGAGAGATGACTCAGGATCCCATTCCTGTTGAATATTTTGAGTCACAAAGGACAGATAGGTACGCTTGACCCAAAAGAAGTGCTGCTCTGCAAACTAGCGCCATACAAACTGAGCAAGCCAATGAACTGACTATGTTGTTACCACTAGGGATCAGCTGCCAATGTCAATATTGCAGTTAGTTGGTTTGGAGATTGTGCTGCATATGACACGCACATAAGTGAGTACCAAAGCAATGTCTGGGTGAAGAGTATTCCTCAATATTTTTTGTGGAGGTGTACAACCAGCATCTCGTAACCCATTGTGCGATTTTCCTACCCATCTTCAGACCAAACCAGTTAAAAAAAAATTCTTCATCAAGCTAAGACGGCAGAAAATCTATAGCCATTGGACTGCCCCTTAATTACCACCCCAAACCCCCGAGAGGTCGAGGCAAATGTTATCAGTTGAGTTGATAACACTTGCCTCAATTTTTTATTATTCTGATATAACAAAATTGTTTCGTGGCATGTTGTTCCATTAATAGACTGAATCGTCTTTATAAGGATAATTATAGAGAAGTGATCCAACGACAAGGCTCTTAACGACAATTGAAGTTAAGTCAAGGAAAAGTCTCACTGGCTTTTATACAGTTTAACCCATCAACAAGGCTGGATTTTACTGCACACTGTTTCAATCCGATAGCAATTAAAATTCTTTTAATACAATAGTGACATGATGTTATCTGATAAAACCAAATATTGACTTGTTCAAGCTTTTACTTGTGTTCTTGTACATCCACTGAGTCACGTACTGGGCATACGTTTTTGAAAAGAATCACCAGAATTAGACCAATGAGTTTTTTATTTAGCCATAAAAATAGCCAGCTATCTCTGCTTCGGACGTTACCCAGCCGTAAATACAGTATAGATCTTTGTTATCGACAGTGTTCCCGACTATCAAGGGTGAAATTCAACTATATTCATCATATTAACAGCGGCCGTACTGATTAAATTCGCAGTGATCCATTTGAGATAAAAGAAAATGTTCATAAAACAGCAGTAAGATACAAGGCACAGGATTCACGGACAAAGAAACACTAGATCAGTTACGCCACATTATTTTAGCTCTTCCGACAGATTGTCTAATCGAGTTTATTGTACAGTTTCTAGGAAGAGAAAAATTCGCACAAAGAAGTAGCAGAAGTAGTGTAGATGTTGGGGTTCAAATTATTCTTTAGTTTTGTTTCCCTTTCTCTTTGATTATGGTAGCGAATCTAAGATAAAGGAAAATAAATTAGACTGCTTTGAAAAAATTCAAACGAAAGTAAGATTTGAACGTACAGAGCTGAGAAGCCACGCATAACATTCAACTATTCAGCTACATCTTTGTAACAGGCCAAGCAGTGACAGATGAAACAAGGGATATACTGTTGTGACTCTAGTTGTGTACAGTTTTTAGGAAGAGAAATGCCCAAAAGGCAGATGAAGGAGTATAGATCAATAGATAAAACACAAAGCAGTCACTGACAAGTAAAACAGCTATCTACAACTTCACCTCTAAAGCGGATTACAAACGGTTTTTATACCTGTTTCGTAGAAATCACATCCACATACTCCACTGAGAAGCCAAGCTTAGCAGTTTCAGTTAGACGCACCTGATCTGCTCTGGTGAACGAGTATTACACATTCAGTCGTGATTTATTCAGATCAGAGGCCAAATGGCAAGTTTGTCTTCAGGCGCCTACCAGACTAAAGACTTAAAGCTGCGCGTTTCCGCATTTAATACTTTGTGTACATAATTTGAATTGTCCGGTGATACAGTTGCCAATAAACGAGCGGTATTATGTCTTCTTTTGTCAGTTCGCGATCCGCATATTTGCGCCCCCCTAAAACAGTGTCAATATTTACTCTGCTATAGCAATTGCCAGTGCGTTTTGCCTCAATATTGCTACAAAACGATTCTTTTATCAAAGAGATTGATTTTGAATGAAGTAGTTAGATAAGTGATAACCTATCGCATTCGTTTCTTGACTACAAACTCCGAAATAAAGAAGTGCCTGGGAAAGTGTGTTCTTTACTGATTACGGTTAAGCGTTTGTTAGAATTGATCAACTATGGCCTCGATGAAATACTGTGAAGTGCTGTTTGTGATATTCTTTACTGGCCAAGTAGGATACTTTTTACAACAAGACGCGGATAAAATTCTCAAGTTACCGAAAAATTGGAACTGAAATGAATCAGGAGGATGCAATCTTGGAAAAAAATGTAAGCAAGCGAAGTGAAATTTAGTGCACTTTTGAAACGTTTCAATTCTTACATGACAAGGGTAAAAAGTTCCTTGACAGTCAGTAGCAGTAATAATCAGGAATTTGGGGATATGGGCTTTGGATAAAAATAGGAAATTGTCGAAATTGACTGTCGATAATTTTTCATTCCACGTTCAATGTAATGGAAAATATTGAGTATTTACCTTATAGTGTCTATAGTGAAGTTTTATTTAAAACTATTAACCAAAGTACAGGTAGTTATGCAGGGCGAATGCTGTTTGTCCAGAGGGATGTGTTGTCCATTTTGTTGACACGGATGAAACAGTGTTTGTCAGAGGTGTTGTGAGTTTATCCATGTTGGAATTTTTAATAAATTATGCTGATTTTTGAAATTGGGAAAATTCTAGAAAATCATTGAGGTGGAACAGGAGGTTATTATTGAAAATTATAACCTCCTGTTCCACCTCAATGACCGTAATAATGACCTGTTAGCTCCTGTTGTTCCATTTCAGTGAGCATTCTGAGCATTTATGTGGATTATCAAGAGTCCTCGTGGGCCCGAAGAGGATAAGTAAGTAAGTAAGTATGTGGATTATCACAAATAATAACCTGTTCAAAACAATGAAAAGGTGCATTAATATCTTTTTTAACTTTAAACGGCATAACAGGTGCATCAACTGAGTTGGAGGCAAATTCCTCAGTTTTACAAGAGCTTACAAAGTAAAATCAAGTGACAGTTCAACCCAACAAAACTGGAACCGACTTGCACAGGCGATGCGGTTTAAAAATAAAAGCCGTGAAAATTGCACGTGTATCTCACGATTTTTTCTTCCATTTTATTCAGTTATCGAGCCGTCTTTGCGAGGGTGGCCACAAGTGCGATGGCGACGCGGCATTTTCCAAAAATTGTATCGCCTCTGTGTGCAAGAAAACACAATTGTACGTGTATCCGCGGCTTGAAAATTTCCTGACAATAAACATAAGGTCCATAATTGTGCTTTTTTATACATCCTGTAACCAATAGCAGAACTTTAACTTATTAACCGCACGGATCAGATAAAAACTCTTCTTGTAAGCAACTTTAGCAAGACACAGTCGTCAGAATAGAGCTTCAAAGGGCCATTCCTTCCCTGAAATACACCCTTGGAGTAGCATTCAAACTTCTTCCCGCACTTTAAGCAGACTTCATCTTGAACTATTTGCCCTTCTCCATACTTTAAATTCATCTCTGTGACAATATCTATTGCATCCATTGGTTCAATTCTATAGTAATGGATTTGCGCCTCGTGACCAACCAAAGCAATGCTACAGAAATCATCTTCTTCTTCTTTATAGTTAGCTGGATTGATTATATGTAAGCCTTCTTCTTCTAAGCTTGACACCACAGTAACGGGAACATAAAGCAAGTTGATCAGGCCTAACAAGGTGATATAATCGCCCCACTCACCGTCCATGGACATCCGTCGCAGGTACGCCTCCCATCCACCATGATTCACGAATTCTCTAAAGTGACGACCGTCTGGTGTGGTTGGGTTACTTCGTAGAAAGCTTACTGCGGCAGCGCGAAGCTGAGATGCTGTCTGAAAAGGCTTTCCCAAACGAGCAAGTTGGTCGCTGATTGCATGAAATAAGCAGTTGCCGATGGGTCATTATAACCAATCTTTATCAGTTGATGCTACAATCATGATATCAAACGAATGCCCAATGATTGGTGAACATGTTGTTATCATTTTTGTGACACTATATGTTACTATAGCAACAGTATAACGTGCTAAAAACACCATTAATTTTAGCTTTAAGTGTTAATAACTCAAAAATGAGTCGGTGAACCCCATTTACCGGTAGGCAAGAAATTTGGCCGCGCGATACAAACGTCTGTGAAATTTGCCGACTTTGCAGAGCTATATCTCCACTATTTTAAAAGATATCGCTTTTAAACTCGGCCATTTTACTAATTTTGAGATGCTTTTCCCAGCAGTGTCGATGGATTTTTGCTATCAGGCCCATATAAAATTTTGGAAAAACCGTGTTAAGGCCTATTGGAATCGCAAAATTTTTACAATCAAGAGAACATAGCACAATACATTGCAAACCCAGGGTAAGATTGAATGGTTTTTGTTCATGTTCAGTTTTTCCCCACACTGTTTCATAACACTGTCTGATATAATCTGCACGACCCATTATCTTGGTCATGTTTATTTTTGTTGGCGTTAGCCTATGGGCCCGGGGGGGGGGGGGGTACTCCCTTATATAAGCTATATAGGTATGTGCGGCCCTAAAGGGTATGGTTTTCAAGCCGTTTTAGTCTGAAATAGGGTATAGATTTTGACCATTTTGGTCTGAAATAGGGTATGGTTTGCACACTCTGGTCTGGAATTGGGTATGGTTT
Source organism: Cladopsammia gracilis (assembly GCA_022457155.1). NCBI lineage: Eukaryota > Metazoa > Cnidaria > Anthozoa > Scleractinia > Dendrophylliidae > Cladopsammia > Cladopsammia gracilis. Next base: position 442,155 of record JAJGOT010000498.1, on the reverse strand, counting down.
TTTAGAAGACACTACGTTTTTCATCCCTTGAGAAATGCGGTTTGATTAACATCGGGAATTAGAAGCCCTTCTCAAATGTTTACGCAAACGGAAGCACTTCCTGGTCTGAAATAGGGTATCGAATTTTGGGTCAGGTCTGAAATAGGGTAGGGAAAATCGCATAGTTTGGTCTGAAATAGGGTAAGTGTTTTTCAGGGAGTACCCTCCCCCCGGGTCTATGGGTCGCCTGTAGAAAATTAAAATCCCTATATAACTTTAAGAATATGGGTTGAAATTATGACTAGCGAGAACAGAGCTCCGTTTACTTTTTATCTTCAGCAAAATATTGACTACTGAAGTACTTTGAGCCTCCTGCACGTGTTCTCCCTACATGACCTCGGGTGTCACTTATGTTATTTCGTCAGGTTATTTATTGAATTGCGTGTTATTGTTTACGAAATAATTTTTTGACTAAAGTACATTACAACTTTGTATCTTTGCAAAAACTAGTTTTTCTTTGGCAAAAAGGTTTTCCTATGCCAGATTTTCGTCCTTGATAAAAGTTTCGTGTTCCGGCGGAGCAGCGAAGCCTTTTCTTCGTCTCATGGATGTTCGTTGTGTCAAAATACACTTCACGTTTCCGTCTCTTAATGGGACACTTTTACCGGGTCGCGTTAGAAATTTTTACACAGTAGAATATAAAGGTTGTGCTTTAAGAACATGTCAGTTTGAACTTCAAGATCAATGTACCAGTGGGCTTTCGCTGGTGTAAAAATTTGCCTAAATTCGCCCTCTCGCTCAAGGGCTACAAGCAGGGAATTTGTAAAGGCCAAAAATATTACAATAATAGCATCTTTCTCAAATTTATTAGGTGTTTTGGAAGGATGAGCTAGCCAAAGTACATTGATAGATCTTATCCCGTTTGTCTGTACGAGAGAGAAGAAAATGCATCATTTCGCTTCATTTTCGGCATGGATTTAACGCCAAAATAGCGTTTTTTAGACATTCCTCGATTTCGTTAAAATTAAAGTGCTTCTCAACCTTTAAGTAGTATTTTCGAAAATAACTTACTATAGAAGTTATTTGGACAAAATATAAAGAAATTCGAAATTTCACGACTGACGCGGCATTCTCGATATTTACAGATATTGGCTCTTTTTTTAACTGGTGCATCAAAATATTTTTTGTAAATAGATCTCAAATTCAATTTTAAGTTTGCAAACAAGACATCGCCCGCACTTTATAACTATAGGACTTGTATATAACACCGCGCTTAATCACTTTTTTGCATAACTTTCATAAGATGGACGTACCTTCAGTTAAAAACTTTGCAAAGTTGATCGGAATGGCGAGAGTGGAGAACTTGCAATCACCCGGCGCTTTTCACAAATGTGACTGCAGTTTGGATAAACACTCAAGTTTTATTTAAGTCGAAAACTAATTGATTTTTAAAACAATTGCGCGGTGCTTTCACAATACAATAGGGGCATTAACGAAGAGAAATATCCTTTCAATGCTGAATGGTATAGAAAAGAAAGGAGTTGAATGCCTATACTCAGTTTAAATGACTCAACTGAGGCCGATATTTCATAGGCACTTTTATGGCGATGTTTCTTTAAGTTCAGTGACGCTTCACAGTCTGCAAAATATGTAAATTAAAATACTAAAAAGCTATCTGAAAAACACAGTCGTGGGAAAGATTTATCCATCTCTGCGCCGCTTCACGAAATATTTGAAGTCATTTTACAGTTGGCTAGGTTTTCTTTGTTTTCTTTTTTCGGTTGCAGGCCCTGACATTAGAAAAACTAGCGGCGGCCTTGAGTGCAACAGGGGTGTGCGATCATGTTGTCCAGAATAAAAATGGTTGTTCGAAACCGGGGTTTCTTTCTAAAAGTTCACTAACATCCTCAAGTTGTCTAGTGAAAAAACAACAAGAGTAATATAAAAACTACATGGAACATTCTCTTAACTTCCAATTTGTAGGTTTTTCACATATAGGACGTTTTCACCCGGACGTCACGCTGGAGATACAAAACAAGATTTATCATTAGCTTCTATTACTTTCTTTTGTTCCGTTCACCAGCATGGCCGCTGCGCTTTTGTCTTTTAAATTCTCAGGGAATGGTTGCGAACCATCTATTAAAAATGCAGTATATTTTAAAGTTATTCATTTCGACGACTTCACTTAAAGCTACTTAACTCCACGAAAAAAGAGCTGGTACACAGCATGGTAAATCTCGTACAAATTGTACCATCTAGTCTATTGTATGCCACTCCTCAAAAGTCTTGTACCCAACCTTATACTCGTCATTTTGTCTCAATCAAAATGTCTTGGAAGTTTTAAATGAACCAAGGTTTCGCAAGATGGCGCGACTCAACTGACGTGTTGACATTCCTTAGACTTGCCCACAAGTCGCGAAACTTTACCTAGACATACATACCCGTGCACGCGCGAAAGTGCAACGAAACACAGATTTTGTTTTGAAATAAGTGGCCATATCACCAAAATCATACAAGTGATGTTCTCTTGGTAGTATTTCAAAGTACCAAACTGACTTCACAACATTGCACGAGAAACTGTAGTTCCACTTCCGCGGATTTTCCGCTAAATCGAAAAGCCCTATACATACCACTATGCCATAGTCGCCATCCCACACGCTCAATTTAGTTTCGTCTCAGTGTCGACTCAGTCGCAATCGACTTCTTCGACTTCATCAAGGTCATCAAGTTCAATTCAGGTCAATTCAGGGTATTGATTGTCAGATCAAATTCTTGGATGCCGTTGACATCATAGGAAAAGGAAAAAAACCGAGAAAAACAATTACAGACAAGACAAGTGGTGTCGACAGTCAATTTAACAGTGACGATGTGTGTGTAAGATCGGCAAAGAGCTGTTATAAGGCATTCATGTTAAAGACGTCACCTTACGAAATTCCAACAGGTGACACAAGAACGTCCCGAAATTGCGACATAGCATAGCATATTGCATAGCCCCTAAGGGGCTATGCAATAATTAGTAGGGGGGGGGGGGCACAATGTAATAATTTATATCCTAAGAAGGGGGGACACGTAAATTACTCTATGAAAAAGAGGGTGGGGGAAGGGGGTGATATTTAATTTTCATTACCAGGCTCACTGGTGACTCAACATAAACCTGCACCACTAACATTAAAATAAATACAATCATTTTTCTGGCACTGTAACAATCACTGCACGAAAAAAATGGATTTACATGCGTGACAAAACAGTAGTAAACATGTAGTAAAGACCACATTGGCACAAATTTGCCCATATTTACAGCAAATCAAACTTGATGTTTGCAGTTTATTTGCAAAGAAAGCAAAGATGGTAAATACCGCATTTTCTTTACGTTTGCTTGGCATAAAGATGAGCAAATATGAGATTTGATGGGGTAGCAAAGATAATAGTAAATTTTGCGCAGATGTATATTCACACCACATTTGCACACAATTTGCACGTGAGCAAAGATCACTTCACACCTGTAATGTATTAGCCCGCTATGTATGCTGGGAGGATAGACCATGTGCTTTTATAGCGGCGGCCATGATTAAACGTGTTTCAGGTGTTTGAGTTAAACCTGTTTGTCGAGTTGAATATTTATAGATATTGATCCAGGGGATACTACACTGGCGACGAGGATAGTTGGATCATCGTATATTAGTTCAATCTGGCGATGGAGAAGAACGTGTTACCACGATTCGATTGTTTTTCCGACCCCGCGACAATCGGTCCGCGATGGACAAGATGGTTGAATTCATTCGAGCTATACGCCGATGGGAAAGGGCTTATTGTAGGCAACGAAACAACGGCTACAACCAAGCAGAGACGAAGAGCAATGTTATTACACTTGGCTGGGCCTGATTTGCAGGAGATATTTACCACTTTACCCGAAACTGGGGAAGCAACGGATTACACTCGCGCAGTCGAACTTTGTACCACAAGTGAACTCAGCGTTCGCCCGACAGACATTCCATCAGATCACGCAAAAACCAGGTGAGACCGTTCAACAATTTGCCGAAGAGCAATGTTATTACACTTGGCTGGGCCTGATTTGCAGGAGATTTTTACCACTTTACCCGAAACTGAGGATGCAACGGATTACACTCGCGCAGTCGAACTTTGTACCACAAGTGAACTCAGCGTTCGCCCGACAGACATTCCATCAGATCACGCAAAAACCAGGTGAGACCGTTCAACAATTTGCCACTCGCTTAAAAAAAGCAGCCAAAGATTGTGATTTTGGGGCAGATGCCGACAACCAAATCCGGGATGCAGTTTTGAATAAATGCACATCAACTTACATCAAACGCAAATTTCTTGAAGAAGGCCAAGGCTTGAACTTAAAACGCACCTTAGAGGTCGCCAAACAATGCGAAAAAATTGAAACACAACTGGCTGCACTTTCCGTAAAAGGGGAAGAGTTAGAAAACATCAACAGGATGAATGAGAGGGGTAGCATTTCACGCACCAGCACGCAATAAAGGTGTCTGTCTGTCTGTCTGTCTGCAAAGGAGACCCCAAGACAGAGATAAAACTTGCTATAGATGTGGTTTAACGGGTCATTTTGGTCGTGATCCCCAGTGCCCCTCAAAAGGGAAGACTTGCAGGAAATGTCGTGGGAGGGATCATTTCAAGAAAGTCTGCAAGACAAGATCGTATGCAAACCAGGTCGGAAATGAACCCAGTAATTCCCAGTATGATTATGCCTTCACTGTCACTGGAGAAGAAAATTCAGACATGATCACTGTACAAGTAGGAGGAATGGATTTGAAAATGCTGATAGACTCTGGGGCTAACAGCAATATTATTAGTGGGGAGACATGGGAACAGCTGAAGGCAAAGGGGGTGAAGTGTGAGTCACAGGCCGCCCCTCCTGATAAAAAGCTCTACCCGTACGCATCAAATCAGCCACTACCAGTAAAGGAGAGTTTTAAGTGCACAGTGGGTGTTTGTGATAGATCCACGAGAGCTGAGTTCCTAGTCATTGAGGGCAGAGGTATGTCGCGACTTGGGAAGACAACAGCAACAGAACTGGGAGTACTGAAAATTGGCGTTGATCTTGCTATGTTAACTGTGAAGGCCGACAACCTGAAACAACATTACCCAGAAATATTTGAGGGCGTTAGGAAGTTAAAGAACAAACGGATATTTTTGGATATTGACCCCACTGTGAAACCTGTGGCACAGCCCTACAGGAGGGTACCCTTCAATCTCAGGCAAAAGGTTCAAGACGAAACCACAGAACTCTTGGACCTGGAAATAATTGAACCAGTGGAGGGCCCCACCCCTTGGGTCAACCCCGTGGTGATGGTCCCAAAGAACAATGGAGAAATCCGTTTATGCATCGACATGAGACAGGCAAATCAAGCAATCATACGCCGACGATACCCAATACCCACAGTAGATGAGGTGTTACGTACTATGAACGGTTCCAAAGTCTTCAGTAAACTAGACCTGAAGTGGGTGTACCACCAGTTAGAGTTGAGCCCAGAGTCACGGGAAATCACAACATTCGCCACACCAGATAGTCTGTTCCGATACAAGCATCTACTCTTTGGTGTTTGTTCTGCTAGTGAACAATATCAGCACGAGATAGCTACGGTACTTGCTGGCATTGAAGGTGCAGAGAACATTTCAGACGATATTGTGATACACGGTCCTGGTACAGAAACCCACGACCAGCGGCTTTGCCAAACCATAGAACGCCTGCGAGATTGTGGCCTCACACTGAATGCCGAGAAGTGTTTATTCAACATGGACAGGTTGGTGTTTATGGGGATGTTGCTTTCGGAGACAGGCATTGGGCCTACAGAGGATCGAGTCAAGGCAGTATTAGAAGCGGAAGAACCAAAGAGTGCCACAGAAATACGCAGCTTTCTGGGTTTAGCCAGCTACAGTAGCAGGTTCATACCCCATTTTGCCACACTGTCTGAACCACTGCGAAGACTGACCAGGAAGGAAACGCCATTCAATTTCGGACCAGAGCACAAGAAGTCTTTCGAATCCCTCAAACAGAAGATGGCAGAAGCATGCACACTGGCATACTTTGATAAGAGTGCACCCACCAAGATCATAACAGATGCCAGCCCGGTTGGCCTAGGAGCAGTTCTCGTACAGGAACAGGGTGGTGTGTGGACACCAGTGTGCTATGCAAGCCGAAGTTTGACTGATTGTGAACAGAGATATTCCCAAACGGAAAAGGAGGCCCTGGGCGTTGTGTGGGCTTGCGAAAGGTTCCATGCATATGTTTACGGAATGAAGTTCATGGTGGAGACCGACCACAAGCCTTTGGAGACCATATATGGCCCGCGATCTAGACCGTGTGCACGGATAGAGCGATGGGTTCTCAGACTACAGCCGTATGACTTTAGCGTTGCATATAGACCGGGGCGAGGGAACATTGTCAACCCACTATCGCGACTACTACACAAGAGGGTCGAGCTTGACAAACAAGAGCATGGTGCGGACGAATATGTTAGATTTCTTGCTGTAAACGCCACACCAACAGCACTGACAACCCGTGAGATCGAAGAACCCTCTGCTGTGGACGCGAAACTGATAGAAGTAAGAAAGGCAATCACAACAGGGCAGTTTGACGGGTGTAAGTAATACATGGCAGTGGCCGGGGAGTTATGTGTCATCGGTCAGCGTGTGCTTAGAGGCAGTCGCATCATTATTCCAAAGAAACTACAACCCTACCTCTCGCTCATGAAGGCCACTTGGAAGTGGTTGGCACAAAATAAAACCTCAGGACCAAACTTTGGCGGCCGGGCATGGATAAAGCAGCTGATAGACACTGCCGTACATGCCATGGAAGTCAGTTGGCGGCACGACCAGATCCTCTTGAACCGATCCGGTCCACAACATTACCAGATGGACCATGGCAAGACCAAGCAGTTGACTTTATGGGACCACTGCCATTCGGACATTCATTGTTGGTAATTGTCGATTACTACAGCCGATTCTATGAAGTTGAGATCATGCAGTCCACTACCGCTAAAAAGGTTATTGACTGCTTGGCAGACACTTTCTCCAGACATGGGTTACCAGTCACCATTAAGTCAGACAATGGTCCCCAATTCAAGTCAAGTGAATTTAGAGAGTATTGCAAGCAGCATGGTATAACGCATCATAAGTTACTGCCAGGTGGGCACAGGCCAATGGAGAGGTAGAGAGGCAGAATCGACCACTCTTAAAACGACTCCAGATTGCTCAAGCAGAAAACAAACCATGGAGAGCAGAATTACGAAAATATCTCACCTCTTACAGAAGCATCCCACACACCACAACAGGAGGGAGTCCAGCAGAACTGCTATTCCACCGGAAAGTCAGAAGAAAGATCCCAGATTTGAGCATTGATCATGCTTATGACCAAGAAGTACATGATCGCGACGCTGAGCAGAAAGCCTAGACCAAAGACTATGTAGACACAAGCCGCAGAGCCAGTTACTCCAATGTGGAAGTAGGTGACGAAGTCCTGGTCCAACAAGATAAGACTAATAAACTCAGTACGGCCTTCAACCCAAACCCCTTCAAGGTTGTCAGCAAGGGTGGCAACAGTGTCATAATAGAAAGTCCATCGGGCAGCCAGTACTCTAGAAACACAAGTCACATGAAACAGTACGTCAAGGAGGAGGATTATCCAACTCCACAAGAATCTGAAGTCTTGACAACACCAGCTGCACTACCCACAGACACACCAGTTACAGGGCTGCCGAACAACAAGCAACACTTTGATCCACAAGGATGCAGCGAAACAAAATCCGAGACATCAAGTATCTTGCCACCACTGATGACACGGAGGCTGCCGGAGAGATTCAGAGACTATGTTGTTAACTTTCTGAAGAGAACATAAACATTGGACATCATATTTAACTTTCTCAGTCATTTGGTTCGTTATAGCCAAACTCCCATAGTTTGAAATGTTAAGCTTTATTTGTTGCGTATTTTCACAGGCTACGTGCCTAACTTTTATTGTTAGCACGTTTGGAAACACTTGTTTGAGTAGAAGAGCGTTTATCTGAGAAAAGGAGAGATGTAATGTAATAGCCCGCTATATATGCTGGGAGGATAGACCATGTGCTTTTGATAGCGGCGGTCATGATTAAACGTGTTTCAGGTGTTTGAGTTTAATCTGTTTGTCGAGTTGAATATTTATAGATATTGATCCAGGGGATACTACAACACCCAGGCCTAAATTTGCTACATATTTGCTCAATGTTCAAACTTGAGTAAATTCATTTTTTCGTCCAGTGAATGTACAGAGCATAATTTATTTATTTATTTATTTATTTATTTATTAAGGAAAATGTAACAAAGGGCCAGAATCATGAGTGTACATGTACTTCATCTATCCGATTATAGTTACATAACCTTTTCAGCCCAATTCTAATGTTGTAATGAAAGACATGGTTAATAAAACTACACTGCAGGTATTGCCAGTAACTTGGCAAAATTAAGAATAGCCATGCAAGTAATACCACGGTACATATTTTTGTTGAGTGTTGTTTATATTCAGCTGCTTGAATACAGTTCATAAATCTGAGTTCTGGAGTTCTGTTCATTTTAAGAGCTCCTGAACTGACTCTGCAGCTTCTCCAATAAAGCAATTGGAGCTGAGCAAGTCGCTCAAGCAACAACAACAACAGCAATACTTTATTTCAAATTTCCATGACATTTTTGTTACAAGAAAATATATATCTAGCTAAACTAAAATTACTAAAACAATAGGACGAATAACTAAATATGTCAGTGAATAACTAAATATTGTCAGTGAGCGTGGTGAATATAGGAAGGGTTCCCAGATCAATATTATCAATTTGTGGAACTCCATATATTTCAGGGTCATATTCCCCATCAACTGGTGTTCCCCCCAGTGACATAAATATTGCACAAGCTCTCTTCTTTTTGTTTTCCTGGGCTACATTATCTTCCGTCTTTTGGCCTTCCTTCCTTCTTCCTTGTTTTTTCTAGACTTTGATGATTTTAATTATAATCCAATGGAATAAGTAGCTTTGTATTTTTTTTTTCAATGTTGTATCAAGGTCTTCAATCATTTATTGAGTGGAGAGTGTCAGAATTAAAATTGTGGTGGCAGGTGAGACCGTGAGACCTGTTTGCAATTTTCCTGTCCTCCCACTTAAAAGAGTGTTATAATGTCCAATAATCATCTGTTTATAATTGCTTCCACCGTTTCCTGTAGTTTGTTGGCCTCAGCCTCAGCTACAGAGCTTTAAGCCCCGACTACACGTTCTAACATTGTCATATAACATTAGTTGGTCTAACAATGTTAGAACGTGTAGCCGGCATGTTAGATGACATTTGTCTAACATTTTTTGATAGAAGAATGTTTTGATTTCGATCAGCAACATTCGTCTAACAAAAAATGTTAGACAAACGTCATCTAACATGCCGGCTACACGTTCTAACATTGTTAGACCAACAAAAGTTATATGACAATGTTAGAACGCGTAGCCGGGCTTTAGTAATGTTGCTGTTATCATGTTGTTTGGGGTTGAGTTTCTCGGACAAACACCGTCCAGCACAAGCTGGGTTGTCTCGTCACATTTTTTAGCATCTTGATCGACCAAGTATTGTAAGCCATGTAAGCCTGATTATTAGTATTAAAGAAGATAACAAAGGAAGGCATAAGGGGGGGGGGGGGGGTACGTCTTAATTGTTTTAGGTATGGGCGCGGGATAGTTAATTTTTCTTCAGTAGTTAGGGACTCTTTGTGGCCTAAATAAACAACATTAACTTCAATATTTATTCTGGCAGTTTCTCCAAGCTTAGATTTGTGAAGTAATTTAGGTATGAATTACAGGATTTCAAAGGATGGAAGTGGATGATAGTTCATCAAATTTGACTTGGTGACTGGCGGTCAAGAAATCAACATTTGCCATTCTGGTGACACTGAGTTCTATTTTTGTAGCCGTTGCTTTCTTCATTTTCTTATTGTAGTTTCTTAATTCTTTTAAGCTTTTGCAATACTGTATGAATTTTACGGTCATGCAAATAAAGCTATTTTGTTGTTGTCAGGAGGACAAAACGGAGCTGTTCCACAGAAAAGCTGTTCTTCGTGCTCTTCTCGGCTGGCTGGGAGAAAATGTTATTCAACCCGCCTGGCTGGGAAAGACAGTGTGTTAACCCGCCTGGCTAGGAGAAACAGTATTTCAACCTGCCTGGCTGGGGACAAACAGTGGATTTTGTCCCGCCTGATCATGACTAGGAGAAATTTGGAAAATGTGATATTAAAAGATCAATATCATGGAGCAGGAGAAGCCGCTAAGCCCTCGCGCTCTAAAGCCAGGAGTTAAATTTAACCTTCGTCTACTGGGCACATTTAATTTTTTACACGTGTCAATTTATGGGCAGCCCAAGCCCCTGCATAAGTAAATCAGCCGAGTGCATACCTGAAAGCCGTGCAGTTTTGGTAACCTCAGTAGCGGATCCAGGGGGAGGGTCGGGAGGGTGGGGTCCGGACCCCCCTTTCAGACCTGTGTCTCCCATGTGGTTCATAAAAATATCAGAACAAACTTGTTTTATCCGTAGTTGTTTCACTTCCACCAATTGACTGATTGTCAAGTTTTTGACTTAACAAACGCTTTTCGACTCTCAGGAATGCTGGAAATGGCGTTTTAGAGGGCAAAATCGGAAAAATTTTCCGGGGGACATGCACCCAGACCCCCCCTTTCAGACTAACTTCATCACGGCCTTTCCATTTTATTTCTGGCATGACAGCCATTTCGTACAACGCGACAGAGTTCCTTGGCTGGCTGGCTGATTATACGAGTCAGCTAGCTGGCTGGCTGGCTGGTTGAGTATACTAGTCAGCTGGCTGCCTGGGTGGCTGCCGGACAAGGGTTGGCTGGCAAGAAAGAAACTTCAACTTTATTACTTCCATCACTACTGAAGACCAGCTATTTTTCACTGTAAAATTAACCATATGGAATTTAAACAGCTATAATAACTATTTTCTAATTAAAATAAGCATTTTTAGTGAATTGGATCGTTTTGTCCTCCTGTGTTGTTGTATACCTGCCAACTTTTTCCGAGTGATAGACGTGAGAATTTTTTCGTAGGAGTGCCAAGATTTCCGAAGGCGACCCGACCAAAATCCGAAGGAAACCCGATCTATTCCGAAGATGTCCGAAATTGTCCGAAGATCAGTGTTTCGAAGAATTCGGAAATTTAAATGGACCTTGGACCTCTGTAATTGCAACGTTCAGAACGATAGAAACCTACAAAAAAGTGCCATGGATCCATTGGATCATGCGATCAGTTAAGGCTCATTGATCAAATCTGTAATTACATGTAGGCGTGAGAAATTGCTTCATAGGCGGGAGTAGGCGTGAGATCGGAGTTTTGGACTCGCAGGCGTGAGACTCACGCCAAATGCGCGAGACTTGGAAGGTCTATTGTTGTACGTAGTCAGATCAGTCTTGTAGGGTCTTGCAGTTTATTGTTTGTTAATTTCGCTTCTGCCTACTTTCCTCCCTCCCTCTAGAATTTCCACAAGTCCCTTCCAATACTCATTTTCGCTCGCGCAAACTTGTGGCAAGTCTACCCTCCCTCCCGCTCCCACCTTTTCTTTCCCAAGTGTTTCTGGAAAGGCATCAGCGAAACAATTTCACTTTCATGGCTCCTACAGGAAGTCCTGATAGAGTACAAAGTGAAATAGAACAAAACAAAAGCAAGCAAACAGATAATGATTTTATTGCTTCGTTAATTATTTTTTTGAAATCTTGACTAGTAATATTACCAGATATGAAAATATGAATATATGAATATTGTCAACAATTCTATTTCTCATCATTAAAACTATTTTTAGTTTAAAAAAATTATATATCTAGCTAAGTTGCAGTTGACCTAAATGTAAAGGGATCTATAACTTCAAGCATTTTTTTGCTTTTCTATAGACTCCCTCATCACTATTATTTATCTTGTATTGTATAGTTACCATGAACTACAATGTATTAGTGATGGAAGCAATAAATTGAAATTGAAATTGAAATTGAAATGAATGGTTGTGTTAGCGTGATTTTTTGCGCGGCCATTGTCCTCGCATCCGTCGTTTTAGTGACGTCATTTTCGCGGAACCGAGTCCACCTCTCGTGATCACGTCGTAAAATCGATTCCATTTTATGAGATCGCTGTTTTAAATTCCTGTACTGCTCGATGTCTTAGCTGTTCTTAAAATGAACCAAGGAATAGCGTTGGCCATTTGTTGGGGAATGTGTCGTTAAAATGGCCAGCTTTTAATTAATTGATGAGTTGAACACCGTGAAGCGCGCCAACGCTCTAGCCATTGACGGCAGCTGTTCAAGTGTTTGGTCACACAGTTGTCCATGAAACTCCATGAAGACAGATAAACATTGTATGTCATGGCTAAAGATCAGGAATTACTTCAGGCGGTAAAATGCAACGACCTTGCGGCATTCAGGAAGCTTGCAGCAAAAATTAAAGCCGCTAAAACAAGTGAGTAATAGTGGATAAGAACAGGGAAACTTTTAATTTTGATTTCCCTTTGGTTTATTTATAAAGCTTGAAGACACGTGAAATGAAAATGTTTTGAAGAGAGCTCACCTACGTTCCTAATTAAGGTTTTATAATGTCGGGGCATAAATGTTGTAACCGTTAAACGTGCTCTTTGAATTAATCACGTCTCGTCTAACCCTCACTTTGTTTCGCAAGAGCTGGAGGTTCGCGTGTCTTCGAAGTGTCGATAGATCTGCCTTTTTACTGAATCAGAACTATTTATTTTACTCTTACTTTGTTTATTCTTCATTTTAGACCATGTTAAAGAACTAGTCGGCTTTGTTCAACAAGAAAACCTTTTTATGTATAAAAACAACAAATAAGTTACCAACAATCGATAAACGATAAACATTAGACATATTTCGAATGCGTCGATCGGAAATATTTATTGGCAATTCAACTCGTGTTTATTGTTTCAGAGATTTTGAAGATTTTCACAGGATATTGTATCCGGATGTAGTTTGCATAATAAATACATATTATGTAGAATTTCAGGTCAAATATTCATCTTTTTACTTTGATAACATTTTACCAGGCATATATTCTGGAGCTTAATCAGTTGGTTTAGTATTTGAATGTAGATCAACTGATAGATATACAGCTGTATACCTCTGCTTGCTCTCACATTTTCTAATTTGATTTTTAATAAGCCAGAGTAAAATATAATTTGAATTTATGTCACTGGATATCAAATTGTTTACAAAATATTAATGTGCCTTTCACAATTCATTAGTTTTATTTATTTTGTTTTGGTTTTTCACAAAATATAATTTAAACACTTTTGTTTTTAAGTATGAAATATATATTGAAAGTGTGATTTTTTAATTTTTTCATTATTGAAATTACCCGAAATATAATGCAATGTACATCTGGATACCCAGACAGTTCCTACACTTTAATTTGATATTTAATTTTTATTTAGTATGTTTTTCATTGAAAAGAACATGACAAACTGATGTGGTTAATTAGAGAGTTTTATAAACCAAACAGTGGTAATGAAAGCCTGTTTGGAGAACTAAACCAAAATAGTCCTTATTTACATTTGTATGTATTTGCCAGAATGGCAAATTTCATAATTCAAGCCTATTTGTTGTTGCTTATTAATCCCTTCACTGTCAATTATGCTAAGGTTTAAAAATGGAAAAAAAGAAACAACTTCCTTCTAACAAACTTTTGTAAAACTAAAGGCCTGTTTAAATGGTTTTAACATTTGTGCTACAGCTGTTTAACATTTGTTAAGCAAATGTTGATGAAGTGTGCTGAAACTGCATAAATAAAAGGGTTGTGTGGAAGCTTTTCAAACCCCATGCACTGCACCCAGGTACATGTATGTTAGTGATGACAGCCTTTTTTAGGTTTGAAACGAGTGATCTGGGGACTTTTTAGGGTTAAGTAATGTTACATTTTTTGAGGGTAGAAGATTTTGGCAGGTTTTTTTTTAGGGTAGCCGATAGCCTTCTTGATTTTTGTTAAACAATTCTATCACTTTCATTTACAAGCTTTTGTTGTTTCTTTATTTTTTACAATATATGTGGAGAAAAGAAGGACATTTTTGGGTTATGTTCTGGGCTGTTAGTCTCTTGGGTGTAGTTTTAGCCAAATAAGACTTTTTTGGGTCTAAAAATTTAGCTAATATACTTATATACCTGAGTCCCCCATGGATCTCAAATGGTTTGGACATTTTCAAGAAATTCATTTCAAAAGAACTGGGAACAAGCTCTTGTCTCCTTTTGTGCACATGCATTTGTTCAACCAAATTTAATGTTGAATGAAATGTTCAAACGGCTTCAACATGATCCAACATTTCCAAGAACAAAGAAAATGTTGAAATGATGTTGAATCAAAATTTAAATTAGCTTACATGTAAATTTGTTTTAATACCATTTGACAACATGCAAAACATTCAAGAATGTTGAAAGACCTGGTCAAACAATTTAATCAATCTTTAACATTTGGTTCAACATGTCAAATGAATGTTTAGCAGTTTAATGTTTAATGTGACAGGGCTTTTACTGCTGCTGCACCATCACTCTGGAATAAATTGCCGAGTGCAATAAGAGAGGAGGACAATTTTGAGCATTTTAAGTCCAAATTGAAGACATTTTTATTTATTTAGAGTAGCATATCCTCTGTATAGCTCTTGAGTTTTGTAATCTTACTATCCATCATGTACATACAGAATTGTACATGTGCTTTTAATTAATCACATTTTAATAGTTTGATAGGCGCATTTGATCATATCTACATGTTAATTTTTGCCATAGAAATGTTAAATTATTATTATTAAATTATTAAATATTAAATCTATTTAAATGGACCTTAACCCTTTAACTCTCAAGATGCCAAAGATAAAAACTATTTAAAGTGCATTTTGTGAAATATTAAAAAAGAAATAGTTTCATGCAAAAGTACTGCCAAAGAGGTTTCATTTGAATGACCACACCCAGGCTCACCACACCAGGATTTTGTAAGACACTTAAAAGTTAAAACTACTCTACATGTACATGTCTACATAATTGACTCTGGAATTGAAAAGGTTGAAAAGCACTATAATATGGACACTTTGGTCTGTCTCTTTGGTATCCGTATTCAGGATGTATGATACATGTTTTTTCTGTTTTTTCAACTTAACCCTAGGTACATATGCAGTAGCTTTTGGGAGGAGGGGGGTGTCTTAATTGACTTGTGGGTGCGGTAGATAACATGTTCAATATTATTGGCAGTGTACCACTATTGATATTGGAAGATAGTTAATTAGTGGTGATAAAGCTTGTGGAGAGTGTGAATTTAAAACCAAATAAGGATAATTTACATTGGGACTGTAGCATATTGGTATTCATGTTATTATTAGCATTATCATAAACAGCGATATTGTAAGTACGGTAATATCTAAAAATGTGGGCGACAGATCTGAATGATATTTAGAATGAAGGGAACTACATTTGCAAATTCTCATGCAATTCTGATGTGAATATTATTTAATTTGATCTTACTAATATAATTTAAAGACAACAGTGTTTAATATTAACCTTAGTATTCTTAACTTTTCTTACAGAATACTAATGTATTGTTTCAGAAAGTATCTGTACCTGTAAATTAATAATAATTATTAATTATTTTTAGAGTCATCCTTGCTCCCAGCCCAAACAACTGAGTATAACTCTTCAAGTATGCAAGATGACAAACATATTGCAGCACTCTTGTGTACTCCACGGAAGGTTTTATGGGTTAGCCTCCCTCCCCCAATACCAAATACATCCCCCACCCCCACCCCCACCCATCCCTCTGGACATTCCACTTTAACTTCATACTTTGTTTTGAAAAGTTTGGCTTTGTAAGCTGGTTTTATAACATGATATGACAGAGAGTATTACTGCTCCCATGTTGATGGGATGTTAATCCATTACAGGGTTATTACTACCAATTTTTAGGCCTCTCTAAAAATTTGGGGATACCCATTTATAGATGCCAATGGGTGGAGAGAGAGAGAGAGAGAGAGACAAAAAAAGATTTGTGCTAACCATGGGATGACAGCGACCACACCATGAACCAATGACCTTTATGACTCACAAGTTTGACACAGTTTGAACCCTGTCTTGCTCTGTTCCTGTCAGTACGGGAAGAAGGGGAACAAAGATAGTTTATCCTTTCTATATATCCCAGCAAATTAATTATTAATTTACTGGAATATCTAGAAAGGATAAACTATCTTTTTGTTTCAAGACTGATAACCTTGTAAATTAGTTTGGTTAAACATTAAAATAATGTTTGATTTTATTTTTTTTAGAAAAAGGTGGCAAAAAATATAATGTCAACATTCAAGATGAGGATGGGTACGTAATGCAGTCTACATGTACTTGTATACTATTTTAAAATTTTCCTGATATTTTAACTTCAGTGTCTTTACCCAGCTACTATATAGTCATGAGCCATAGTTACTTGAATAGAGTGGGTTTATATTAAGTGTCAATATAATTGCTTTGGTTTTGTTTTTGCACTTTATATGATTGGCTAAAATTAAAGTCTTGCTCTCTTAATTACAATATAGAAGTAAAACCAAAACCAGTTGCGACTTAGTTGCATGTGTTTTCAATTGGGACTTACTTGCATGTGTTTTTCCACACTTGGCACTGGGTACATCTATTTGCTTCAAGCTGTGATTAGTCAATTGGATTCCTTGTGACAGTTGTGATTGGTCAGCCTGATCACTTTTGTTTTGGTTTTACGACACTTACGTGTAATTGAAAACTGCTCTAATATAAATTATCAGGCATTGCTACTAATACAACCGTTTTTCCCATGACTACTTTTTCTACTTCCTAAGCTAGAAAAAAATAGTGACAGCCCTGCTTTCTCTTGTACATGCAGTATCCCAGGTTATAGAGTATTGGTAATTGCTTTGTTGCAACCCATCTGATATTTTTATTTCCTGTTAAGCTTTATAGGCTGCAATAGGATTAGAAGGCAGTAAGGGTTGTGTCCTCTGACTACAAAGGGGGTCTAGTCAGAATTAAGTGATTGACAAATAATTGACTGTATATGACAAAATTGCCAGCTTTTGGCACATTGTAAAAGGACTGCATGTTAAAAATTAATATGCAATGCAATTTCATTCTGAAACTTACTTCAATTTTTTTTGTCCACTGACAGATTTACAGCTTGTCATCATGCGTCTCTCACAGGCAACAGTGAAGTTGTCATTGGGCTCATTGATTTGGAGTCCGATATCAATGCTAGAGATCACAAAGGTTTTTTAATAAATGCTCATTTAATTAGAAAGGTGTCTATGTTGCAGGTAAATTCTGTTCTCATGTTGAATCAGTATTCAATATAGGTTAAAGTGTACCCAGTATTCAATCTAGGAGGGGGACATTGGGGGGCTCTGAATACTGCAACACCTCCAAAAAAAATAAAAAAACACCGCATCACCGCACAAAAACTTGATGAAACACCGACACCGCAATATATTTAAGTGATAACGGCTTGCGATTGGCTGCTGAGGCATAAAATATTAACTGGACAGTAATATTTGACAATACTGTGATATTTAACAAAGGTTTGGCTTTTAATAAATAAACACAGATTAACGAAGATATAGAAGCTAAATTTAGTTCTGACAAGGACGACAAGAGTCAACGATTATCTTCTTCTTCCATTAAACTTGCCTCCTTCACTTTTGAAGATTTTCTCAAGCATTAAAAGTATACAAGTCATGTACATTTACAGCAATAACAGTAATTACAGATTATGCAAGACCCGTAGGGTTGTAGTATAAGATGAATTACACGAATAAATGGAGACGAAATATAACAATGCTTTGCTTTTATTAACTTCGCTCAATTGACAGCAAATTTAAAGAAAATGAACAAACAGAGTAGGAGAACTGGGTCCTAGCCCCTGATAACGCCGCGGTCCGCCCCACAATCCTCGTCTTTTTGCTGAGCGAACCTGTGAAAGAAGAAAAGAAGAAATAACAATGAGGGGAGGTGAGGGAGGGAGCATTGTTATATTTCGTCTCCATTTATTCGTGCAATTCATCTTATACTACAACCCTACGGGTCTTGCATAATCTGTAATTGCACTTCATAAATGTCGCTTCAATATAACAATGCTAGTTCAAAGCCTATGATAGACCAAGAACTGACCTGCCAAAGGATGGGTCATGGACAGGTTTGTAATAAAACCTTCGAAAGGTGTTGTCACTTGACCAGTCAGCCACTTTCATAATGTCACTAACTGACAACCCCGCTCTTGCAGCAGTAGAAGATGCAGCCCCTCTAGTTGAGTGAGCTGTAAAAACGTTAGAATCAATACCTGACTTAAGCAGGATATTTTTAATCCAATGTGCTAAAGTTGCAGACTTAACTGGTTTATGTGGTCTGATAGTTGCTAGAAAAAGCTTATTAGGCTGTGCAGGGTCTATAGGCCTGAAGGTGGATGTGAGCGACTCATAAGCCTTGAGGCACTCGCAGGGGCACAACAGCTTGTCTTGAGGGAAGCTGGCATGAAAAGAGGATTTTAGATTTTTTCCAACATGAACAGACTTGGTGAGTTCAGGGAGATTAAACTCAACTCCCTCAGGATGCAACTTCCTAAATCTGAGGTCATGTGCTGCCAGCTCAGAACCACGATCTGCTGAAGTGAGAGCAAGGAGAGTCGCTAACTTCTCGGAGAGATGTTTAAGGGACAGTGACTCGTTATCACCTAAAGACCTGATGAAAGTGAGAACTTTTGACACATCCCAGGTAGCAGAATACCTTGGCAGAGGTGGTTTCTTTTGAAAGATACCTTTCATCATCTGACAAACTAGTGGGTGTTTACCAACATTTAGGCCCTCTACCTTAGGGAGGGTCATGGAAAGGGCAGAACGATAAACATTAATCGTACGATATTCTTTACCATCAGCAAAGAGTGATGCTAAGAAATTCACTACATGCTGAACAGAGGCAGAAAGGGGATCAACCTCTTGTTGACGGCACCAGCCACACCACAAGCGCCAGGCCGACTCGTAGGAGCTAGAGGTCTGGTTACGCCAGGCGGAGACAAGGAGTCCTTGAGCCTGGTTTGAAATCCCCATCGAAGTGTAGCGTTGGCTGAGACAAGCCACCCTGCTAGTTGGAGTTGGGGGAGAGGATGATGGGACCCCTCCTTGCTGAGGAGCCACGGACCTGTTGGGAACAGGCGCGGAAAGTCTACACTCAGGTGTAACAGTAGGGGATACCAGGGCTGTGTCTCCCATACTGGGGCTACAAGACACAGATGCTGAGTACCCTGTTCCTGAACTTGGGATAGACAGCGACCTACCAGACTGAAGGGGGGGAATGCATAACCCCTTAGCTGAGACCAGTCCTGAGAGAAAGCGTCTGTCGCTTCCGCCTCTGGGTCCGGTCTCCAACTCACATACCTGGGAAGCTGATTTGTTAGCCGTGTCGCGAACAGATTTACCTCTAATGGACCCCACAGCTCGTTGAGGCGAGCAAAAACTGATGGGTCCAGTTTCCAGTCGGATGAATCTCGATCCACTCTGGATTCCTGATCTGCTGCATTGTTGTAAATGCCAGGGATATGGCATGCTGTGAGAGAGATCTCTCTTTGGAGGCACCACTGCCAGATCTCGTAGACTAGGCTGGCTAGAACAGGGGATGAGCCCCCCATTCTGTTGATGTACGCTATGGCAGTGGTATTGTCCATCAACAGTTTTACTTGGATTGAGGCTCTGTTCTTGCAATTCCAAGCAATGCCATTAATTCCAAGCAATTTATGTGTTGAAGGCGTTCTCGATGAGACCAGATTCCGCCTGTTCTTACCCCATTGCAACATGCACCCCAACCTAGGTTGGAAGCATCCGTCTCGATCAACAGATCGTCCTTCTTTCTCAAGAGGGATCTGCCGTTCCAGGCAGCAAGGTGATCTCTCCACCACAGGAGCTCTTCTTGAGCTGCCCGGTTCAGGAGGAGTGTTGATTCGTAACTTTGAGTTTCCTTCAGAGCCATTGTTTTGGCCGTCAAAAGAAACCTGTAGTGCAGGGGTGCTGGGAATACTGCTTGGATTGAAGAGGACAGTTTTCCCAGAAGTCGAGACAGTGTTCTGATAGACACGTAGGGGTTGTTTAACAGACTCTGACACTCCCTCTTGATACTCTTTACTTTGTCCCTTGGGAGGTACAAAGACATTCTTACTGAATTCACCAGAAAGCCAAGGAACTCCAATTCTTGAGTAGGTACTAGAATAGACTTTCCCTCGTTTAACACAAAACCGAGGTTGGATAACAGGTTGACTGCAATGGTGGTGTGTTCTATGGCTAAGTCTCTGGACTCGGCCATAATAAGCATGTCGTCTAGGTAAATAATTAGTCTGATTCCCATTTTTCTTAACTGGGCTACAACTGGTTTTAGTAACTTTGAGAACGTGCGGGGTGCACTGGCTAGCCCGAAGGGAAGACATGCGAACTCCCACAGAGTGTCCCTCCGAATGAATCGCAGGAATTTTTGGTGATGGATCCATATTGGGACAGTAAGGTAGGCATCCTTTAGGTCGATCTTGGTTAAAAAGTCGTTTGGTCTTAAAAGATCTTTTAACATTGGTACACCTTCCATTTTGAAGTGCTGGTATTCTACAAACTGGTTTAAGTCTTTGAGGTTTATTACTGGCCTGTGCCCACCCCCTTTTTTGGGAACAGTGAATAAGGGGCTTATGAACTGGCTCGGGTCATGACCATTGGGTTTTAGAACCTTGTGGATGGCATGTTTTTGATAGAGAGAAAGCACTTCCTGATCTATCAAATCTCTCTCCTCCTCTGATGCATGCATGCTGGGAATGTAGGTCTGGTGGGGGGATTCCAGAAACTCTATCTTGTACCCCACCACAGTTTCCAAGACCCAAGGGTCGTTTGTTATGTTCTGCCAGTTCTGATAAAAATGAGCTATTCGGCCCCCTAAGGGCAGTTTTGAAACTGAGGGAATTACAGAAAGTTTTATGGGCATACCTGAATGAGCTGGAGGATTCCTCACTGGCTCTGAGGGGTTGACTGGGTGAAGGGTGCTGTTGTTCTTCCCCTTCCCCTGAATGGTCTGGAAGGACGATAGGTCTGGCCTCGGAAATGAGGGCTCCTGTAACTGGCTGCACCCCCCCGGTTCCAGGGTTTTGCTGAGGGGGTGCCTCTTGGAAAAAACGGCTTTCCTCTTTGGACAAAGGTGGCAGTGGAGATTGCCTTTGCTGTTTCAGACCGCTGTTTGAGGCGTTGTTCGAACTGCTGGCCAAACAGCTCTTTGCCATTAGTTTCCCATGATTCATTTGAGAGGGAGGCATATTTTGGGCCAATTTTGCTGAGAACTTGAGCTCTGCGTTTGGCGGATACATGATTGTTTACATTGCCAAGAAGTTGCAGTGATCTTGTCAGACAGCTTAACAGTGTGGAAAGGTCTAGCGACTGGGAATTTTCTTTGGCCTGCCAGACCATATCATAGGACATAGCAATAGGACCAGCCACATCAAGAAGAAGGTCCTGAGTTTTGCGGAGGACTTTATCTTCAGATTTACACTTTGGTACCAGGTCCGGTAGAAATTATGTCCAGCACTGGTGTGTATACGCAGTCCACATCGGGGCGCGGACAAGATCGCACAATTTCTCGCTTGTCAAAACCTGACAAAGGCTTCACAAAACAGACGTTCAGCAAAGCTGAAAGTTCTTCCGACGCTTGCCAGCGCTGAGAAGAGGACTCAAGAATATCGTCAACGTCTAGTGGATCATATTCCTGTTGTTCAATATTGTCAGAGACAGTCGGCCCGTTGTTCGCGTCATCTATAGTTAAACGAACGATCTTTGTGGGCGGTTCGTAAGAAATACCATTTGATGACCCAGCGGCACCACTGGGAGACATTGAACCTTTTGTTGACCCAGAGGACGTACTGGGAGAGGACTTTCCTTTTGTTGAACCGGAGGATGAACCGGTTAATCGTTCAGCTTGGCCTGAACCATGTGACTCGCTTTGTGCTGGCGAGCTCAGAGAATGTTTAACGCCGTCTACAATGGTCGGCAACAAAGCCTTAGACATCATGGATACAAATTCCGGGCTCTGAAACACCGAAGCAAAGGAAGCAACGGAAGATGGGTCAGGATTACCTGGATTTTGCTGTTCAGTTGAACCATTTTTGTCTTCTCCGTCTTTCGACATGACTTCTTCTTCACACGAGCGAAGCAAAAAGACGAGGATTGTGGGGCGGACCGCGGCATTATCAGGGGCTAGGACCCAGTTCTCCTACTCTGTTTGTTCATTTTCTTTAAATTTGCTGTCAATTGAGCGAAGTTAATAAAGGCAAAGCATTGTTATATTGAGGCGACATTTATGAAGTGCAATTGTACAAGGGTCCAACAAGAAACTGCAACACCACAAATAATTTTGTTTCACCGAACACCGGAGGTTTAAAAACACAAACAACACACATCGGCGATGATCGCAGGATTTGAGATTACCGCAATACCACAGTGTGGGATTTTATTCACCGAAATACCGCAACAAAAACTGAGCAACACCGCAACACTTCAAACCCCCATGTCCCCTCATCTAGGTAAGCTTATCCTAACCCAAGCAAAAGCTAACCAGCACCCCTAGCACAAAGATACGGGTTTCGACAAAACACTGACCCCCGGTCTGCTGACCCCCTACTGACCCCCTACTGACCCCCCAACTGACCCCCTATAAAATTAACAGGGTATATCAGAAATAATACTTACTAGAAAATACGTGTCTCAAAGAACCTCGCGAAGCTTGGGGGAGGGTGTACCGCCGGTCGAAACTTTGGTGACGTCTCGCTTTGCGTATGAGGCTTTTCGCCGTTCCACTTAGTTTTCTTTGAAACCAAAAACGTTGGCAGAAGGTCCTTTCGAGGGTTCGCTTGCCGTTTACCGTCCGCCATCTTTGTTTACAATGCTCCTATAGGCTTACATGAGGTAGTAACCTGCGCCATTGTCAGCGGTCGCGATTCCTTTGCTGCTAGAAACTGCAGGACACCAACGCGATATATTTTTATGGATTTCAATCTCTCTCCTCCGCAGAGGCCCCCACCGGTATTCGAAAAAGGAAATGTAAAAAAAAAAAAAGTGAACGATCGGGGGATGCACTTTCTTTTCTCCTCTCTCCTAGTGGCACAAAGAGGCCTCTGCGGAGGGGAGAGGATTTCAATAAAAGGCCAAGTCTTGTCACGACGAAATTTTGCAGCATTTTGGCGAAGTTGTAAATGAAACATATCATAACCTACCCGATGACGCGATAAAATTTTATACAAACAGCCAAAATCGTTGTGAAGCAGAAACAGAAACGTCTTTTGAGAATGAGATTGGCTGTGGGTTAAACGGCTACAATCTCGGACGGAATAAAAAGACAAATAACACCTCCCCTCCCCCCGATTCAAAGATGAATTCGCATGAAACCCAAAACGCACCATTTTCCCATCACTGAACTGTGGGGGAGGGGTGGTATTTAATATTTTTTCATTTGAAATGCCAAGATTGTAGCTGGAAAAGCTGCACGGGATCAAAGGAAAAGCAGATTTTTCCGTTTCCGTTTCCGTTTCTCTTTCTATTTTCTTTTTCTTGCTAAAAGACAAAACTGTATAAGCAGCCTATACATTTCTTTTTTTCCGAGGAATGAGGAGGAGGGGTGGGGAGAAGGGGTAGGGGGGAGGGGGAGTGACAACGGCGCAGGTTACTACTTCATGTAAGCCTTTAGGAGCATTGTAAACAAAGATGGCGGACGGTAAACGGCAAGCGAACCCTCGAAAGGACCTTCTACCAACGTTTTTGGTTTCAAAGAAAACTAAGTGGAACGGCGAAAAGCCTCATACGCAAAGCGAGACGTCACCAAAGTTTCGACCGGTGGTACACCCTCCCCCAAGCTTCGCAAGGTTCTTTGAGACACGTATTCGCAAGTAAGTATTATTTCTGATGTACCCTGTTAATTTTATAGGGGGTCAGTTGGGGGGTCAGTAGGGGGTCAGCAGACCGGGGGTCAGCGTTTTGTCGAAACCCCAAAGATACATGTAGCCAGTGCTGTGAAACTAGTTAGCTTTGTGTTAGCATTAGCTAGGATTAGCTTTGTATTAGAGTTAGCTAGGTTAGCTTTGTGTTAGAGTTTGACTTACATGTACCTTTGTGCTGCTGGGGTGAGGGCTAGCTTACCTAGATTAAATATGGGGTACACATTTAACCTACATGTAGATTGAATACTGATCTAACCGAAGACCAGATTTTGCCTGCAACATCTATATTATGGACACCTCCTTTATAGACACCTCCATATTCATAGGCACCTTTTCATTAGGGATACATGTACATCACTTCATCCCAAAGAGATCAGAATTTATACAATCCCTGTCTTCCTCTATTGACTGGACACCTATGTATTATGGAAACTGGGCTCTATTCATTAGTGTCCATTTAGTGTCGAGAATCAGTTTTTATCACATAATCGATCATCGGAAGTAATTGAGTTATCCCAACTGATTAATCATTGATTATAATCAGTTAAATTCATACAACATGATATTAAACATACATTTAATTTTAATCTCATAACCATTCACTTTTTTGCAAAAATATGTTGATTATACAAATGTAATTCCTTTTTAGTGCAAAATATTATTACAGTAAAACCATCTGAATATGGACATATTTTGGCGGTTTCTTGGTGTTGCCGATGTTGCAATCAACAAGTGGCATGGAACAAGAGATTCAAATGACAATTGAACATTACCCACACCACAACACAATACATGTAGCTAGTGAACAATGGCTTCCACAACACCAAGAAATATGTGATATTTTGGACTAAAGAGGAATTACAGTGTATGTTGGCAATAACATAAATATTGAGACCCATGCAAATACATCTGTATTATTAAACACTGGATCTTGGCTATTGCATTTCCATGAAATACTTTTAAAAAAATTATTGTGGCTCCGTCTATGCATCTCTCAAATTCAGCTGTACAAACATGTAGGCTTTAGGTATACTATCATTAATTTTCTTTAAATTTCCATTTTCATTAAGAAGATAAAACAATCAGCAGCAACTGAAGGAGTTGCAATATTAGAGCCTGAAAAAAAATTCAGGCCTCGACGGGATTTGAACCCATGAATCGGAATCGGTCAGAGGTCAGGGGTCATGGGCTCAAATCCCATCAGGCTCTAATTGCAACTCCTCCAGTTGCTGAATAACTGTGATGATCACATTCTCTTTTACTCTTTCTCCACAGTTCATAATATGAATATATTTTCATATACACTTCACCAACATAAAACAACTTATCTTTTATTTGTAATGTTGCCTTGACAGGCATGACACCATTGCACTTATCTGCATGGTCTGGAAAAGTAGAAGTGGCACGGTTGCTTGTGGAGGCTGGAGCACATATCAATGCAAGCTCAGATAATGGAGATTCACCTCTTATTTTAGCATGTCAGCATGGGAATTCTGATGTGGTATGTGAAAATACTGTTGCAGTCTTTCCAGTATTTACCCATGTGTGTGTCACTCAGGGCTGTAGTAGTAGTATTCTCAAGTTTGAAAATGAGCAGAAGACAACAAGCACGGATGACGTTTTGTTTTATGACTGGCGACTTTCCTCGTGGAGCCTCAATACTTAATAACAGCCCTGATAACTTGTATACATGTGCAATATTACAGGCTGTGCCTCTCCCAGGTGGCATGGTGGTGTAGTTTTTAGCTCATTGGATTTTCAACTTGACGGTCACTGCCCTCATGTTGTTTCCTTAATTGTCTCTCTTCACCCATGTGTATAAATGGTACTGGCAACATACACTACTGTAATGCTGGGGGTGGCCTTGCGATGGATTAGCATCCCAATCTGGGGGAGTAGCAATGCTGCTAGTTGCTTCATGTCACAGAAATCAGGTTAAACTCCGCTCATATGGACCTCCTCTCACTGAGCACTCCTGTCTGTCTGTCTTCAATTTGTAGAATTGATACTGACAATCATATTTATTGGCATGAGTAATAATGAAAAACACAGGTAGTCCACCTCCTGGCTGGAACATAAACGGGTTTCTGTTGCATGAAGTAACTAGGAATATTGCAACCCAGAAAACAAAGCGAAAACCAGTGAAAAATACAGGGTAATGTTTAACACACAAAAATAATGAAAAAAAAAAAATGAAGCAAAATCACATACCGGTATTTATGTAGCATTTCCACCCACCCCTTCAATTATTATTAATTTTTAATTTTAATCATATCATATTATTAATTATTGGATTTATAGGTTGATGTACTGCTAGACAGGGGTTGTAATTCTTGGAGTACAAACAAGAGTGGAGAATCTGCTTTGGATCTTGCTTGCAGATTTGGACATGTACATGTATGTACCTTGCATTAGTTTACTGTTTTAACAGTCAGGTTAACAACTGCCCTGTTTGGCTAGGCTTCTTCAGTCTTAGAACCATAGAAGTTTTGTTGTGGGGTGGCTGTGGGTGGGGTCCCATCTCAAAGAACATTGCTTGGGATTCCAATTGGGCACCAATGTAAACAAAATGTGTGTTTCCAGAAAATATCCATTCCATAGGAAGGTTGAGAGGGGTCTCAAATGCCAAAGTTTTCAAAGGAAAGTTTGAAGTTGAATTGGAATTTTTAGAGGTGCGTGTGTGTGTGGGGGGTGGGTTTAGGGTCCAAACCAAAAAACCTTCCTTTGGAGAGGTGTGGAGATTTTCTGGAACAACACAATTATATCACAAGAAGCATCATAATAGTTAAACAACAGCAGTAGAAAATAAGAAAAAGTCACCTTTAAACTGTTTGAGATGTCTATTTTATGAGATTCATGTCTGTAAGTTCATAACAGGGAGTATTTTCTTTAAATCTCTATACCTGGACTTTAATTACTACCCATAATAGTGGGGTGTTTGCAAAGTGTCTGTAGTAGCAGGGAAAATGTAGTCGTGGGATGTCCCTGATAGAGAGGTGTCTTATTAACAGCAGGTGTCCATAATAGCGAATACATGTAGTGTCCTTTGGGTGGGAGGTCATTGTATGAGTCCCTCCATAGGGCAATTAATGGTGCAATGCAAAACATGGAAATGTTCTTTTGTGTGCAGGTGGTTGAACTGCTTCTCAAGTCTAAAGAAGTGAGGAGTGTTTTAGCAAGTGGGGAACCTAGTAAGACTGATCCTCCTTTACACTTGGCTTCCAAGGCAGGCCATGTGGAAATAGTAAGGTATCAATCTACATTGTATGCTCAGATATTATTTCTTCTATTTTTATGATGTTTAATTTATTCTGATAATTTTTACATTGAAAAAATGCTAAGTAATATATATATCTTATTGGACGGTTTAGTGTGTAGTATCGTGGGATATTTTTACGAGTCTCGCTGTATTTTGGCGAGCCCGTAGGGCGAGTCAAAATACAAGAGACGAGTAAAAATATTCCACGATACTACACACTAAACCGTCCAATAAGAGATTTATTATTCAACTTAGTCATGAACACCGTTTTAATCTTTCTTCTTTTCCAAGGTTGTCGTGCGCGCGCTATTTGAACTTGTTTGTCAGCGCGCGTGCTTTATTCAAAAAAATGATGACGAATTGTCCGTCGTGTAGTTGTTTGGTCGCGTGTACTTTTTTTTTTGTACAGCGAAGAAAGACTTTGTGTGATTAAGCGCATAATTGTTTGGATTTGTTTGGGTAAAAACGTCAATAGATCCCGTCAGTTTTTCTCAGTAGTTTTTCTCAGTTTTGACCGTTCTAGTTTGGGAACAATTTCAGCCATTTTTTCACCGCTTACGTGAGACTAATGCTCGAAGTGACGTTTGTGAAAAACCGGTCAAACCGGTCTTCTTGAGTACAAATACTGTGAGATATTTGTACTCGTTTCGGGTGTTATTTGTACTCTACTGAGTGCAGTTGAATAATAATTATAATAACTTCTTAGGCCAGTATCTCCTACTTATAATACGCTAATTATTCTTTCTCGGATAGAATGTTGTTAGAGGCTGATGCAGATATTAACCAGATAATGACTAGTGGTACATGTTTACATGAAGCAGCACTGTATGGAAAAACTGAAGTGGTGAAGGTACTCCTTGAGGTAAGCAAATCAAATATGCTGCCACTCTTTGCAATGGTTTCATGTATACATTTCTGTTTTCTTTTTTGGTGTGTGTCTTTCTATCTTTATATATAAGTACAGACAAACCATTGCAACTACCACTTATAAGTAACCACCTCTCCAAATGACCATGGTACTATAATACTCTAATCCCTATAAATTAGTTTATTTGAGAGTCATCTCTCAGTAATTTACTAGAACCACCTTAGCCTTGAACAGAGACCCATTTCCCTTGTGTTCTGATTCTGTTCTTGTGTTACAGTAATAATTTCCTTGATTACTCTATGTAATACATTCCCGGCCAGGGGGTGCTTGGGTATATTTTGGGTGGGTATGTGCTGCCCTGGTCTCCAAATTTGGACCCCGTTTTAGAAAGAATTTGCACTCAATATGATACCCCGTTCTAGAAATAGGTCAATATTTAATACCCCGTTCTAGAAAAAATGGCTGCTGATAATCTGAAGATTTCGTGCATTCAAAATATTATACCCCGTTCTAGATCAGGAGTCCCAAAATCACAACCCCGTTGGGCGACACATACCCGTATACTGGTAGGTATTTTGGGGGAGTACCCCCCCCCCCCCGTAACACACTGGACTAAACATCCAGGCATCGGTTTATTTATAGGATGGAATTTTGAGGATGCGCATGTGAGGGGAACACACAAAAGAGAGACATGCCCCTTGAATGTGTGCCCTCAAAATTGCACCCTAACCTCTCTCTTCAATACTGAATACCTTTTATCAGGCCACTCAATATATTTGAGACCTCTTGAAAGCAATCACCTTTCCCAGGTGACCACTGTCTTAGCATTTTGCATTGTTGCGTATGAGAGGTTCAGTTATGGTGTAAGTGGCAGATGGTAATTGAGAGGAGTGGAAGTAACTGCCCTCGCGCACATGTATTTCTTGAGTGCACACTTCAACTGGATTCCAAAGGTGTCATTTTATGAGAGGTTGCACCAAACATGTTGAGCTGAAAACATATGTTTTGTTTCAGTGGGGCATCAATTCAAGTGCCAAGAATAACGAAGGCCACACCGCACTTGATGTAGTGAATCTTTTTACAAGTTCTAAAGCATCATCAGAAATTAAGCAACTATTAAAAGGTTTGTTGTTGCATTTGTCTTGCATACAGCAGTTGGTACTTGTCAAAACTGGTCATGCTTCCTGCCTAGAGTGAATTATTGCAAGTTTGATCTGATTTGTTAATATTCAGTTCAAGGCTTGTACTTGACATACTCTTCAGATGAAGAATGCAACATTGAAAATAAGCCTCGATCCAAAACTCGGATTTTGATTGGGCTTCTGTGCGGTTTCATGTGCTTGGCGGGCGTAATAATTTGACAAGTTTCCAGGCAGTTTTGTATACATCACCCAACGGTGATCACTTGTTTTTTCCTTCTTGTTTCTCTTTGTCAGTAATAAAATCAATAATGAACTAGGCAGGAACGCTTGACTGGTTTTAACTTAACAAACCATATTTTTGATTTTGATTTTGATTTTGGCCACTCATGGGGGTAAAAGGGATTTAAAAAGCTTCAGTTTGGTACCGTGGTGCATTACTGCGGAACATTCTACCCCAAAAACTGAGAGCAGCTAAATTTAACGATTTCATCTGTGGATGAAACCGCACAGTGTGACCAATCAAATGAAAGATGCCAAGCAGTGCTTTTGTGTTGTGTTCCTTATTTTTCAATAGTTAGCAAAATGAAATTTGAGTTTTTCCCTAAACGTGTAACTTGGTCGTTCTTGGGAGTAAAAGGCCGGACTTAGTCTCGATCATTTCCCGAAAATTTCCGAAGATTGCCGAAGATTGCCGAAGACTTCCGAAGATGTCCAAAGATTTCCGAGGAAGATTATTATTATTATTTCCGATTTCGATTATGGAGAAATCCTTGTATTTTACTGAAGTTTTTATAATAAATTGTTGTTATTGATCGGTATTTTGAAATCAATTCAGACGCAGTTGCTGCGGACAGTACTGTATACGCCAAAGCTGTGAGGGATCACTTCAACATGCTGGATTCAACAGCCTTGTCATTCAAGACTGGAGACACAGTTATCGTAAGAGACACAACGTTTGCTGTTTATGACTGTTTTGACGTTTTGTTTTCTCTCTTGCATCTTTTTTATTCCCGAAAAATTTTGTATTGTGGTCTACCTGACCAATACCCTGCGTGGCACAGGTGCCGGCGAAATTACAAGAATGCTCGCGCGAGGGGAACGTGCGACGTTACCACCTCTCCCTTTCGCGCGTCCACCTCTCGCGTGCGTCCTCGAAATTTCGCCCTATGAATAAACCGGCGCCTGGTACGCAGGCTACCTACCCAAAACCACCATAAATGTGTGAACAGCAAGAGCAAAGAGAATATCCTTGACGTTTTTGTAATGTCACTTCAGGTGTTGGAACAAAACCAGAATGAAAGATGGAAAGGAAAAGTACAGAGTGGGGATGTAAGCAGTCTATTCATCGCTTTTTCATAACATTGTGGGGTAGTCATGCAACGCTTCTCCCCAATAATTGCTTATGCCACTGGGACAACTATAGCCTCTAACGCAGCCGTACACAAGGTTTGTCACGCGCTTCTCTCCCACGTCGGTGGAAGAAGGGAGAAGTGGTTTGCGTGACCCTGAGGTCAACTGCGGGCAAGTACTTCATGCTAGACCCGATATGAGATTATACATTAGTGCCTAGCATGAAATACTTGCCCATCTGCAAAGACTATCTGGGGTAGCCTGCTCCAAGATCGCGGATAGTATAAACAAGTTAAAACGCGAAAGCCATCGCGAAAGGAAATGCGCAATTGATAATTCATAATCATCTCGCATGTTTTATTTTCTTGTTCGCATGAGCATTTTAACTCGACCTAACTGTCTGAGAGTCCGAAACAGACTAATCTCGTGTAATCTACTTATAGACTGCATGATCAAACTACTTGTATATGATTGAACTACACCCAGCTCTCCATACTGTCCCACACGCACAACCCTTTGAGTTGGCCTGGATTTCAAACTCGCGGGAGAGATTACCTTAAATGCACATTGGTATTTAGACTATTTAAAGCTCTTAATCTGTGTTAATGGTCTGGCGCCAGATTATCTTTTGCATTAGTTTAGGGACTTGTGTAAATCTTTTACTTTGTAATTTATGTTATAGTGTTCCCAATTAGCTCATTTGTAGCTGAATACATCGACACTTCGTTATTGTTATTATGACAAAAGCAAAGTTTCAGGGTTAATTTCGTTAGAACGGGTCGGGGGCAAAACGTTGTGACTTTAAATCACTATTAATAACTTGTTATGTTTATATATTATGACTAAATAATCTGTATGTCTCGTTTTTTTGCATTTCCAAACAAACGAGACATACAGATTATTTAGTCATTATACCTCCACATAAACCAACGTTGTTGAATTGAATCTTAAAGTTCCCAGCCCTGTGAAAGTACTTTAGTTTGGTTAAATAAACAAAGTAAATGACTAAAATGTCTTGATTTACCCTAAGGTCCATAAGAAGAACAACAAAACAAAAATGTTTTTACGAAGGAAACACCTAGTAATGGCCTAGTAATAGCCAGCGCACAGACGGGTCCTCTTGCCTTTGTTTCACGCAGGAAAGCAAAGGAAATTCTTGGCTTTCACTTACGTCATATCAAAATTCAGAAGCATTAAAAAAATAGATTTCGAATCCAAAATGTTTATGGAATTGTAGAGAGTTTAAAACTACACATCTTGGCCAAATTTTGAAGCGCAAAAGCATTTCGTTCAAGAGTTATAGTCGAACGAGTATTAGATATTTTTAGTAAGAAATGTATGGAGCGGCCATCTTTGTGCCCCTGAGAGGGGCACAAAGATGGCGGCCAAAAATTCAAAGTGTTAATTACACCAAAAATCACATCCAAAAATATTGTATTTGCTATAAGCTCAATTAACTCGGCTTATAAGCACTTATAATGCAAACAATAACTTTCAGCTGATTCAATTTTGTTTATTTTCGCGGCTTATCTGAAATAGCGTGACGTATTGCGTGACACATTTAACACCTTTGTAAATCGGAAGCAAAACATCGTTAAAACCTGAAACTTTTTGTGAAAGATTATAACACTTGTATCCACATACCATGTTAGAAACAGCTTTGTAGGACGTTTTCTTTAGATTTTTTAATTTTTATGACGTCATGTGAAAGCCAAGAATTGGAGATGTCTACACGCAGGATAAACACCTAACCGAGGCTATTAAAACACCTAACCGAGGCTAAACACCTGACCGAGGCTATTAAAACACCTAACCGTTCGTGGCTGTTAAAAAGCCTCGGAAGTTGTTTGCTGACTTTTATGTCTGGTGTCATCTTGATTTACAGAAAGAAAAAGTTGG
The DNA here is from genome assembly GCA_022457155.1 of Cladopsammia gracilis. Classification (NCBI taxonomy): domain Eukaryota; kingdom Metazoa; phylum Cnidaria; class Anthozoa; order Scleractinia; family Dendrophylliidae; genus Cladopsammia; species Cladopsammia gracilis. The sequence continues at coordinate 409,622 of JAJGOT010000498.1, read as the reverse complement.
ATTTTTCCCAGGAAACTTTGTCAGGCTGACTTCACCAAGACGAGGTTGGTAGAATAGATTGTGTGGCGAGGTCCGACGTCTTTGATTTCAATGAACTTGAATAGTGTGCGAAACGGGAACACAAGGTATCGCAAGTTGGAAACCTTGCAACTCCGTTTGGCCAGGATTTGCGTGTACTTGCGATGGTTTGCGTTGACTTGCGATCACTTTGATCGAGCTCAACTTTGTCCGCAAGTGGGCGCAAGTATTTCACCGTTTGGTCCCCAAAAGCAAGTATACCCAAGTATACCCAAGTGACCACACGTTGTTTTCAGTATTGCTTGGTTTGGTAGTCTGCTCCAGGAATATCTTCTGGGATTTATTTTTAATATCTAAATCACAAATCGCTCGTTTCTGCCGCCATATTTACTTTTTTGAAGTTTGCGGTAAGTTTGGTGGCCCTTAGGCCTCGCTTTCATGCTTACGTCGTAAGTGTGTATCGCGAGCTGATCATGTTCTATTAGAGATTTGTGATTCACAGGTGTAAACAGCAATTTGGAACTTATAGTACTAAGCAATAATACCGACACGCGACAACATGCTTCAATCTGTAATAATATGTCTGTCTGAGGCAAAAATGCGGAAATCATAGACGTCTTCTCAGAATGAAAGGCTAAATTACTTGATAAGATACCTCATAAAAATGTAATTATGTGTCGTTGAAACGATGTTTTATTCCGAAGGCAGCAATCCATATCATTTTTGTATAGGACCATTAAAACACAGGAAAATAAAGGCAGACTTCCTTCTTGTCCTGCTGCCTTCTATGGCATAAAGGAAAACGCGTATGTTCTACATGATCTTATTCCTCTGATTTGGTCTTGGCCCACTTAATTTTGATTGCCAATAAAAACCAGTCACAGTTGAAATACAAATTAGTTTAGTACCAAGTGCCAAGTGCCAAGGTCTATACATCGGAAACCTCTATTAGGACTGTCCGGTTTTCGTTGATTCAATTAAAGGTCCCAGAAGAACAAAGTAATAATCGTTTTTGGCCAAAAAAATTGATCAAACCAAAGTAACAGTTAATGCCAACACTTTATAGAACGTGACGGAATTTTTGCAGATGTAAATCAAAAGAAATACGCAATTATAACCGAGTGAACTGACCTAAGCCGCCACGTACCTCTTTGAGCTCCGTGGTTAGAGCATATTTCCTGTGATCGGAAAGCCATGGGTTCGATTTCCATCGGCCAGCAATTTTCCCGCGATATGCCCAAGAACTCGAGTTTAACAGTTCATCTTAACTTTAGTCTCAGGCAGGAGGTCACCAAAGGCAGAACCCGGAGCTGTTCCACTGGGGTCTTTCGATATGATAGCTTTATCATCAGGTATTTCAGCTAAAAGTAGCAACGAGACGGGCGGAAACTTGTAGTCTTAAACGCAGTCGTTATTTGTGTCGTCACGCAACGCGGCCTCGGGGGGAGCATTGCGTGACGACACATAACGGCTGTGTTGGAGACTAGGAAATGACGCGTCTTTCATTCAGAAAGAATATTTGCAAGCTGTTTTCATTCAATCCCCAATTATTATTTTGTTCTTGTGTTGTCATACAACTACTAACTGTGCCTTTCCATTGCTTTACCATTCTGCTTTCTGATTTCGGGAAAACGACGTAAATTTGGCCGGTAAATTATACGGTACAAAGCGCCCAGTCCAAAAAGTAGATTACATTAGTTTTTGCGGGTTTAATTTTGGCGAACCTTTCACGATGCGCAAAAATAGCAAAACGAAAACCCAAGCGAAAATAGAAAACATTGGTATAACACTAAAAGTATATTGTTTCTACTCGTTTTTGTTCAACACAAAGTCAAGTTACGTTTGAGATCATTTTACGTTCGCTCCTTGCGGAGGTGTACCAGTTTTGGTGCGTAGTTCTAACTTTTGAGTCTGTCGACGAAATCCTATGGTGTAACCATTTAAGAAACCTCTTTGGCAGTAGTTTTGGATGGTACCATTTGTTTTGCAATACTTTACAAAATGAAATTTGGGAGTTTTATTAAAGTTTGATTTTTGGCACTCGTGCGACATTTTTCTTTTTCCCACTCTTGTTACATGTTGAATGAGTTAATTTACTTAATTCTTGTTTGTCCTTGTTTTTATCAGTACCACCATCTCCGGGATTTAACAGGAACTCTCCCAAACTCAGAAGTTTTGGTAAAAAAGGTCCGCGCGACCGTGGCGATGAAAACGGGGACCAAAGTCCTGTTCCTGCTCCAAAAAAGGCCTTCGTGGAGCCGGCGTTACCTGAGAAGGGTATCAAGGCCAAAAAGGGATCAGTCAAGCTAGGAGCGGGCCTGCAGTATGTGGAGGTAGCGGTTGAGACAGTCCCGTTATCTCCTCCCCAGACCTCTGCGGGAGGAAATCAAACAAACAGCAAAACGCAATACGCAGAAGTTCTTTTACCGCCGAATGGTACTGTCCAAGAGGTGGAGGAATGTGAAGAGATTCCACAGCTTCCAAGTAAAAACAATAAGAAGCCTTCTTCTTCAAACGAACCTGAAGATATCTGGGTACGAAAACCACCTTCTCACCCGCCGCCCTCGCTTCCTCCTAAAACACGGACAAAAAGCGATGCGGCTGATTCTGATCGACGAGCTGCGAAAACAGGAAGACCGCCCGCCCCGCTTCCACCAGACCCGGAACCCGCGGGTCCTATGAATCCCGCGGGTCCTATGAATCCCGAAGGTCAGTCGGCTCCCACTATTTCGGACCAGGCCACAAAGCGGGTGGCCACCCCCGAGTTATCGAGAAAAGGATACGAGGATATGAGTCTTACCTCGGTGAGTGGTGGAAGAGAAACGCCTCCTGCTGAAGACATATGGAAACCGCAACCTGTGAATATGAGAGATCATACTAGACAGCAGCCATTATCGTACGAAAACGTCAGCTTACCGCACACAAGGCAGCCTCCGCCGCCCAGCGATATACAAAGCATGTTCATCTCAGATATTGACCAACAGGGGGAGGGTGATGATGGCTATGTTGTTGTTAACCAACAGCCTTCAAAACCGCCCGATGCTAGCGGCTATGAAAATGTCACGCCAGGTGCTGTCACGCAAGGCGTTGTCACACCAGCTGCTGCCTCTTCAGCGACGAAACGTACGCCGTACGAGAACGTGAATGATGGGTATTATGTGCCTATGATAGGAGGTATTTCGCCCGCCTCAAAGCAAACTGAGAGGATGAGTAATCAAACACCAGCAAAAGACGATAAAGTCCAGAATCTTTCAGATGATGCAGGTATAAAGCTTACTTATAATTAACCCTTCACATCCTTAATCCTTAATTCTTAATTCCAAAAACAAAAAGGCTCACAGCAAGTTACCGTTAATTATCCTTCATTTCAAGGTTTGCACTTTAGGATTTCATCCACACTCAGAATCAAACTTTAGAACGACTTTGTACATTATAATAAATAGCAACATAGTTCTTGTTGTTAAGCCTTGAAGGGATTCATTGTCGATGCGAGCGCACGAGAGTTGGCCATAAATAATTAGCCTGTTCCAGGCGTTCAGATAGTGGGGAAAGTGCGGCCTCCCCGCAATTTTTTCGCTCGCTTTTCTTCGCGCCTTCCCCAACTATTCGCGCTTTCCCCACTATCTGAACGCCTGGAACAGGCTAATAAATAATACGTATTGAGGTCGAAACCTGTAAAACAGCCATTAACTAGTTTTTGCAGAAGTATTCAATCTTTTGCTGACATTCTAGCAGCCAATCCAAATATTTACTTTGGTCGTGATAAGTGAGATTAACTTAACTTCATGTGCAGTGGGTTTGTCCCAACAGTCATATTTTGAACTGTTGTCATCTCGTCATCTGGTATATGGGTTGGCTGCAATTCGTGCGAGCGAATGTATGAGAGTAATTACTTTGCTTCTGTTTTCCCTGTAGAGGAAAATAAAGATGCAATGGATTATGAGATGATGAGGAGCGGTGCAGTGCCAGCTATCCACCAGTACGTCAACATTAAACGACAAGGTAAGCAATAAATAGTTACTGCCCCCCTCCCCCCCGTCACCAAACCTCAGTGTTACTCCTATTAAACGGGGGGGGGGGGGGGGGTTGGTCTGGGAGAGAGGTGCTTGAGGTTACGAAGTTCACTCCACTCAGTCCTGTAGGCCTGCTTTCTAGATAGTCGATAAACGAAAATCCAGGATAACACGTTGAACACACAAAAAGTATATCTTACAGGATCAAAGAGCTTTCGGCACTCTTTAAGTGACTTTTTCAAATGACTGACGTTTGTTTTCAGTCACGTGATATACGATGCACCTTATTGCGCGGCAGATGTAGATGGTTGTTAAAAAAGTGTGTCATGTAAATGAAGGCTGCTTAAAAGTACGTTCCAATGTTACTCTTTGTTTTCACTGTCGGATTTGGGAAAGGGGGGGGGGGGTACTATAGATTTAGTATAGTATCTTTCCTGTTTATTTGCTGTCAGTGGCTAAGTTTATACTAAAGACTAATCTAAGTATAAATACGAAGACGAAAACCTCGACTACGAATCTTTGAAGTTTCCCAGTAAAGGACTTGGGAGAGGAAATAGGCATCCCAAGATACCTTGTGAACAAATAGGAAACCAAGTTAAAAACCGTCTTTGTTTACCGTCAAAATTTAAATTTAGAGACGAATTATCCGTCTGTCAGCACGTTTTGAACACGTGCTGACAGACAGACGGATCAACTCAGGACGAATTTTACCCCATAATTCGTCAATTCACCGATTTATCAAGATTTATCTAGACGAATTATCCGTCTGACGTCTCTAGTATAAATTCTTGGCAGAACTTTAATCCGGTTTGTATACATCGAAACACTTTATTAAGTTGATCTGCGGTGGTTTGAACTGATCTTTACCTCCTGGGAACGCCAATGCAGATATCCGCTGGCAATTTTCTAGTGTCTACAGACTCAAAAGTTAGAATCACCTTGTAGTAGATCAGCATAGTAAACAGTACCACAGGAAAGCACTGCCCAGTAGCTTTCGTTTGAATGGTCACACTTTAGGATTTCAGTCCACAGACTCAAAAGCTAGAACCACCTTGTACAGCATAATAAACAGTACCACAGGAAAGTACTGCCCAGTAGCTTTCATTTGAATGGTCACACTTTAGGATTTCAGTCCACAGACTCAAAAGTTAGAACCACCTTGTACAGCATAATAAACAGTACCACAGGAAAGTACTGCCCAGTAGCTTTCATTTGAATGGTCACACTTTAGGATTTCAGTCCACAGACTCAAAAGCTAGAACCACCTTGTACAGCATAATAAACAGTACCACAGGAAAGTACTGCCCAGTAGCTTTCATTTGAATGGTCACACTTTAGGATTTCAGTCCACAGACTTAAAAGTCAGAACCACCTTGTACAGCATAATAAACAGTACCACAGGAGAGTACTGCTCAGTAGCTTTCATTTGAATGGTCACACTTTAGGATTTCAGTCCACAGACTTAAAAGTCAGAACCACCTTGTACAGCACAACGAAAAAGCATCACAGGAGTCACACAAAAATTGAATCTCGATAACCCGAATCGTCAGGAGAGACAAGCTGATAAGCTGACTTGGTAGAGTGTTCATGCCTTTCTGATTAGCCTACGAGCGCGCCCTTTTATTTGGGTTTCACAGTTTCGCGCGATTCCTGCTCGCAGGATACGTTCCGATTGAAAGACAATTCCCATTCAGTTGAATTTAAACACTGTGAACTCTCCGAAAACGCAACTGGAATCGTTTTTGTTCACATCGTCATGTCGACCCGACTTCAAAATTTGTTCGTTCTTCAAGATTTATTGCGATCCATGACATTTGCCTCAACCTGCTGTTGCAGTTTATTTTCATTCTCTGGTATGCAAAACGTGCAGGTAAATCATCTTGAGGAATTTCTGTGCTTAGAATTTTGGAACGTGTAAATATGAGTTTGACGTAAGAGGATTTTCAGCGGCAATATTTGACGTCATTTCATAAGTCTGCGTTCCTGGAGAATCGTTTAGTTACTCCCCGATCAATTATAGAGATGTGCGTGCTTGCAGCGAATATTAATGCACATTCACTTTGATGTCACTGTTTATCTCGTCTCCTTCTTCAGCTAAGGTGATACATGTTTGGGCCACAGTGTACTATTTAGCCAATGTAGCAATTCTGATGTTAAAAAACTTCTCGTATTCTTTTCTGGGAGGTAGAATGTGGATGTACACAAGCTAACGTTTTCGTGTCGTGTTTAGTTAAACCTTGGTTCGTGTAAGCAAATGTGGTTTTAACTTTCAAGTCTGGATGAAATCCTAAAGTGTGACCATTCAAATGAAAGCTACTGAACAGTACTTTCCTGTGGTACTGTTTGTTATGCTGCACAAGGTGGTTTTACCTTTTGAGTCTGTGGATGAAATCCTTAAGTGTGACCATTCAAATGAAAGCTGCTGAGCAGTACTCTCCTGTGGTACTGTTTATTATGCTGTACAAGGTGGTTCTAACTTTTGAGTCTGTGAATGAAATCCTAAAGTGTGAACATTCAAATGAAAGTTGCTGAGCAGTATTTTTCTGTGGTGCTGTTTATGATGCTGTACAAGGCGGTTCTAACTTTTGAGTGTGCAGTGTGTGGATGAAATCCGATAGTGTGACCATTCAAATGAAAGCTATTGAGGAATACTTTTTAGTGGTGCTGTTTATTATGCTGTACAAGGCGGTTCTAAGTTTTGAGTGTGTAGATGAAATCCTTTCCAATATTTTGTAAAATCAATTTAATTGTTTAGACCAGTCTTCCCCACACCTCTTTCATAACAGAGTGTTTCTCACACCGTTGCAATCAGCCTCGGTCTCTTTGCTCCTTTCGAATTTTAACTTTCTAATCCATGTGTGTTCAACTTGTGCTTTGACGCCCTGAATAGTTAAATGATTTACTTTAAATTTGAGTGAGTTTCTTGTGGTTTGTACAGTGTATTTACTTTTCCATGTTCATTTTGTTTCAGGGGGAGACGCGGGTCATCCCTTAGAACCTACGGATCAAATCCCGCTAAAGGTGAGTCAAGACTTCTTTATTTAGACTGTAGCTGAAAACACTAATTTTTTGCCTTGTCATGCGGTACAAGAACACAGCATGCCCTTCCTTCCTTCCTTCGTTTCAACGGGACACTGAAAAAAGCCTAAAACGATGATATCATGCAGACAGATGCACTATGTTACGGAAGTCGCCGGTTCAAGTTACAGTATCCTTTGGCGTCAAAAGTTAAAGTGGCTTGGCCCGCCCGTAACAGAGATTATTTACGCATTAAAAGTGCTAGATTACTCTCACAACAAGACTGAACACAAAAAAATTACAATTGATCATGATTTATACTTGTCGACTACGAAACGTTAAGATTAAGGAAATCAACTTGTCCACGATGCACCCTCAATAACACTGACGTCGTGTCCACAGGAAATGTTCAATGAAAGGAGATCGCTGTGTGAACTTGTTTTGGTTTGTAAAGAATTAGGATGCATCCTTATTTAGTCACGGCGGGAACTCAAACGGCATCTGAGAGCGCGGGAATTGTCGAGATGTTTGTTTCCGTGCACATGCCGTTTGTGGTTGGCTAAAAATCTGCTGGTAAATTTATAAACAAGTTGTCACTTTAACTCGAGTATGTATTCCCTTGGTGCTTCACCTCAAGTGCACAACTATCTTACTACTGGAATTCAGTTTGGTGAGATTTAACCGGCATAACGATACGCATCTACAAGTCCGTCTTTCATTTTGGTCAGTTAAATGCGATAATTTGTCACCAGGTATAGTAGACACGGCTAGCATGGCGTTTTATTATGAAGATTTATCGTCTGATGTTTACTTGTGGCAGGTAAAAGTCCTTATCTTTGCCATGCTTCGCGGCCTTAAATCAAGAAAAACAGTTGGCCTGATTGTCAGATGAAATGCCGTTTTCTTTTACTGTATCATTTTGACCGCAACGATGGTTTCTCTCGTGACTGAATTATGTAGATGTGACCACATTTCCGCGTGCGATTGTTCTCTTTACCTTAGAATAACTACTTTGTTATATTATAATTGTTCAGCGTAGTATTAGCTGGTCATATTTGATTTTATCTCCTTGAGACTGCCCTGTTTACGTCTTCTTTAATTCTTTGTTGTTTATGCTGACGTAATATTTAATCGCGTTCTTTTTTCTAGATGCGAGACTACAACGCGTTGTTTGACTGGTTGGAGAAATTCAAGTTGGCGCTGTATATCGATAATTTTGTAAAAGGAGGTTTCGACATGACGAGTGTGCTTGGAATCACATCAGAGGTAACACACAAATTGTCTTCAGTCGTAACTCAATTTTACCGACCATTTTATTACTGTCGTGCCGTTAACAAAAGTCCCCAAACCATTTCGGGCCCCAACATATATTTCGTGTATAAAGTTTATCGACAGAGATCTAATTGCCACTGATTTTGACTAAAATCTTAATGAAAAAATCTTTCCAGTTTTATTACGTAATCTGAACAGTTTGCCACTATAAATGTCCCCTCCTGGATAGATAGCTATAGATACAAATTGGGAAAATGTCAGTAATTCTCCGGCACGAAACGTGTCGGGACTTTTTGAGAAACGCACATCTGGAGTCATTTAATGGGGTCATAGGATAGTGTCCTTATTTAGTGGTTGACTGCTACATTTCTTGACACTGAAATAAAGTTGTTATTATTATTATTATTATTATTATTATTATTATTATTATTATTATTATTATTATTATTATTATTATTATACTATGGTTGTGCTCCGAAGCAGAGTTTTGTAGTGCTAAGTGCTGCTGTTTCTTTTACAATAGAGCAGTTTTCAGTTGAGTCTCGTAAAACCAAAACCAAAGTAACCGCTCGGGACAATCACAATTAAAAAGAGATCAGACAACTCAAAGCAAATACATGGAGCCGTCACCAAGCGCGGGAAAACGCGTTCAGGGAAATCACGATTGGTTTTGATTTTACTTCTGATTAATAGACCCTTCCACGGTTTTTTCAACTTTTGATATTGGCCATGTAGCGAGAATCTAATGACACTGCTGGAAAGAGCACCTCAAAATTGGTAAAATAGCCAAGTTTGTGGGTCGTATCTTGTAAAATCGCAAAGTTATAGCTTCGCGAAGTCTGGAAATTTTACCGACGTTTGTATGCTGGGGGGCACAAACTTGCCCCCCAGCATACAAACGTCTGTAAAATTTCCGTGGAAGGGTCTATTGAGAAAGTGGCGAAATTTTTTAGCTAATCACAAAGGCGTAGCAACGGAAAACCAAAGTGAAATTACTTTCGACACTCCATTGTAAAGCGTTCTACTTTTCAAATATACTTGACATGCCATTGGGAGTGATAGAAATTCGCACCAAAGAAATATTTGTTTAAAGGTCAGATAGCGTGGGAACAATTTATCTCTTGGTCGGTGCAAATTATTAATCATGATTGTCGGTAAAGTAAGGGTCAAGGCTGAGATTTTTAATGTAATTTCAAATTTAATTAAGACGGGTGCTGGGCCGTGGGGTTTTACATGCATTTGTTTTGTCCACCCAGGTCAAGAGTTGAATCTCTCGTGATTGTGGTCGTGTGATGATCATTTTACACTCCCACTTAGTTTTTTCAACGCTTATTTATTCAACAAAAAATCAAGAGCAAACTCTATCAAATCGCTTAGATTACATTGTAAATGTCTTGAAACATCACCGTTTGAAAATCACGAAGTAAGTTGTCACGAAAATTTCATACACCAGGGTATCTCGTTTTGTTTCCAACGAGTTTCAACTTGTTTTGAATATCACAGTCTGAAATGGATATATCTAACTTGCTGTGATTTGGAAAACGTGTGTGTGTTTTGCGTCCTGACCTAGTAGGGAAGAAAAGGGAAAATAAAGGGAAAATAAAGGGATCTTTTTACCGCAAGAATATGTCCTCCAAATGCCTTTATTCAATTCCGTGTGGTTATGAAACCAGTTAACTTCTTGAGTTATTGCTGCACGCACTGCACGCTGGAATTAGTAATGTACACCAGACAAGATCCCGTTCCTGCCCTGGAGCTCTTTCGTGTTACGACACGATACGTTTGTTCACCCTAACATGTAGAGAAAGTGTTAGATGAATTTAGCTTGATAGAGAATATCCACTCATTTGGTTGTCAATACTCGTTATAGTTTTTAACGAGTTTACAAAGCAACCCCCCCCCCCCCCCAAAAAAAAAAAAAAAAAAAAACCGGAAGGGGGATTAGAAGCTCATCTATGTTTAATTGGATATTTGTATCCTTTTGAAGTGGTTTCGTCATTTTTAAAGCTTCCATCTGTATTATAGAGTATCGTTCTCGATCAAAAGACCAATTCTTCTTACTGATTCTATCGCTCTTTTTAACCGAGAATTCGATGCTAGTCGCTCCCTGTTGTATCGGTAGTAAAAGCGATAAAACTTAAGGGGCAGGGGATGAGTGTTGTAGATTTCAGCTGTTCAAGCATTTCACAATCTATTCTAGTAAACCATGGGGAAATACAGCTCGATAGCAATTTCTTTTAAATGGCTGATCTGTTAAGTTTTATCCACAAACTCAAACGTAAGAACCTCATTCAAGGATTCAGGGTCTGAATCTTGGAGAGAAAGGATTAAATGTTTTCATTGAATACGTGGGCGCCATGTTTAAGAAGTATACAGCTGTTTCGAGAAAGGTTGTCGGGAAAAAGGACAAAAGTGCACGCGATAATCCCAAAAATTAAATTGGGATATGATCACTGAATGTTAATAAGTCAAATAAATACATCAAATCCGCGATGCCTCGTCCGTTCAACGACGATCTTAGATGGTGGGCCATATGGATACAGGAGTTTTTAGCAGGTTTTTAGGATAAAGGGTTGATGAATACCCATAATATCTTTCGGGATTGTCGCGTGCACTTTTATGCTTTTTTCCGACAACCTTTCTGGAAACAGCTGTATAAAGATAGGAAAATCCCAAGGAAGTTTATACACGAAACGCATGGAGACCTTTCAGTGAAAGCTCCATTTCTGTGTTACCAACACGCAAGACACACACGATACGTTTATAATTTGGAAACAACAAGCTTCCTTTCAGTGATTTTATACGTCAACGGTGTAACAGCTGGGGGTAATAGCATTAAAAAAAGATTGACGTGAGCGATTAATGGAGCTTGTTTTTCATCGCTTGTCGGTTACTTTTTAAAACATCGACAAAACAATACACAAAATGAATAGAATCCTGAGCTCTCTGGTCAAGTCCTCTTTTAGAATACACAAATTAAAATCAACACTTCTCCAACAGATCCAAAAAAAATCATATCATTGTATCGTCTGCAATCATGGCTTGGATGACTGATAAAGAGAGTTTGACAGTTTTTTAAGAACCGATGTAAAACTTTTAGAGATTCGTCATGATCCGAAACTACAACTTTGCGCGTAAAACATGATGTCATACAGCCGAAGAAAATTTCTCATTTTAAGAATTTCCAACGGCTTATTCTACTTATTTTTTTTACTAATGCGACAAATCAACTAAAAGATGTTCTCTTCTCCATGCATAGTTTTAAATCGATTCATGAGTATTCTGGCTTTATATTGCGTTTATCTTATTATTTATTATTATTTACTTTATTTTTTAACGTTGTAATTTTTCCTTCTTTTTGTTCAGGATTTGACGGCTATAAACGTTAAGAAAACAGGTCACAGGAAAAAGATTTTATCAGAATCAGCCAAACTGGAAGGAACAACGGTATTTCCAACCGAAAAACCGGTGAGTCTTTTAGGACAAGAACAGAATTTTATTCGAAATCAATGACTTTGGCCCTTAAATTTTGAATAGAACTGCTGAAACTGCAGCAAGGTGATAACAGTGCTCGCCTCCATCAGAGCGTCCAGGATACGAGTATTGGGCTCAATGCTGTATGTTTGCCGAGTTTGTCTTTATCCTTACTGTGAGGGCTTTTCTATGGGTTCTTTGGTTTTGTCTCTACCCCCTTAAACAACAACAACAACAACAACAACAACAACAACAACAACAGCTAACACAAAGACAAAAACATGAGTTTCAACCACATTTTCAAAAGTTCCCCGCGCGTGCTTTTGCAGAATTCTGTAGAGCTTCTGCCCGACTGTGTGCATTGTTTGCCAATTCATGATAATCCTGGCACTTTTCTTGCAGAAAGATATCATGACGTGGCTGCGTCTGATTGGTCTAGAGCAGTACATTCCCGAGTTCTTGGACGGCGGATTTGACGACATGGATTTCTTACAGGACATGACTTTAGAAGACTTGGTAGCGATTGGCGTCACAAAACCAGGTCATCAGAGAAAGATTTGGATGGCTGTTAATGCGCTTAAAGAGGGAGACGAGAATGGAAACATGGTGGAGCAACTGGAAACAATCCCAACTGAAAGCGTGGATGAAGAGTTGACGCTGCAGGAAAGGAAAGCTTATTTAGAAACCAGTTTGGACGGAGACGATTCAGGTGTCTCCACGGATGAGGTGGAACCGGAAAACGCGCGAACGGATGACAGCGAAATGGAGTTTCCTCCACCGCCGACTCTTCTCGCGAGAGAAAATGTCAGCGAGGAGCCTTTTGTGGAGGATTCTTCATCGGCCGAGTCTGAGATTCCTGAATCTGCGGCGGCCGAGCGTGTGTCACGAAGAGAAGACAGTGACGAATCGCCGTGTGAAAACACACAACTAGATCTGCTCTCTGCTGTTCCACAAACATCACAAGACAAAATTAACCCTTCTACAGAACATGAAGAAAAAGACCTCAATAAAACCGATGTGGACACTTCATTACGATTAAACAGAGTGAATATTAGTCCATCTCTGGATAGCGAAGATGATGAACCCCCTCCCCGGCCTCCACCCCCCATGGAGAACATTGACATTTCACTCCCCGTACCCGATGCTAGTCTGAATAATTACCCCGATGATTCGAGAGGACCTGTTAAGTCCGTTAAGGATCTGGTGACGAAAGAAAACGATAGAATACGGACCTTCTCTTTAGACTCCACTTTTCAGAAGCCCAAGAAACCCGGCCCACCTCCGCCTGTCAAACCAAAAGGCGCCAAGAAGCCCCCTCCCCCTGCTGTCAAGCCCCCTCCTCCTGTTGTCAAGCCCAAGCCGCGGAAGTCAGGGTCTTTTTCAGGATCCAGTGAGAGGAGCTCAGGCGAGGAAAGCTGCGGAGACAGGTCGCCAGTAAAACCTCTCTCTCCTGTAACTCCTGTTAATCCCGTTGACAGTAAGTGTTTTTCCTCTTTTGTTTTAAGAAATATATGACAATAATAAACTGAATAAGGTACCGGTAGATCTACAATCCTGACCAAAATGATAGGGAATGCTGTTGTTTTTTGTATAACCGTTTTGTGAGCTCTGAAAGCCGTCGAAAGAGGATCACCTTACTCTTGTTTTGAATCAAAAAGTGTCGCAAACGTTTTGGTCAGGTTTGTCGAAATACTGTTTCAGTGATCCGCAAAGGTGATAGTTCCACGAGAAGATTTTTAACTGCGGTTTTTTAAACCTTTTTTACATTGTAACTTTGCAACAATTCATTAAACTGAAGATCGTCTAACTCAACATTCGTTTGTTGTGAGGATTTAAAGTTAGTTAAAAAAAGTTAAAAATTGTCGAAAAAAAACCATCTCGAGTAACATCACCATAAAATCCTGCATTCGACGTAACGTTCACCCAGACATATAACGTCTCCAGCGCTTGTTTTAGTCCACTAAGTCATAGGACAATGGTCCTCTTGTTCCTAGACGATTCCTTCTCGAAGGATTTGTAAATTTAATCGCCATCGATTTGTTATTTGTTTTAGAGGGCCACAAAGTTCTTCTAGTGGATGGTCACAAGTTCATCAGCCCTGCTGTGTTACCCTGATTAAAGAAAATTGTTACTTATTTTTTGAAGTGCGCTAAAAGACACGATATTGACTTAAAACCAATGCATGGAATCCCACTTAACTCAGACCTTGGTCAAACTCTGTATTTAAATCTTTCGTAAAGGCCCGGACACACGGTGCATCTTTTCTTGTAACGTTGCGCGTAACAGTTGCAGAAGTAGAATCGAGTTCTACTTTTGCGACTTTGCGCGCAACAAATTGCATCGTGTTACAGCAAGAAAAGTTGCACCATGTGTCCAGGCCTTATGTGACCATCTCCCTAAGCTGTAATATTTGTGAGGGTGTTTACGTAGGAGCGACTTAACTGCATTAATCTGCATGCATTGTATATCCGAGCCTCTCACTAATGCATAATGCATGTCATAATGAATTTGCATAAAATAATGCAGGTGATATAATGCATGTGATATAATTTGAAAGGGGTAAACAAAACAATCTATAACCTAAAGGTTTTTTTAGTCTAAATAAACTAATTTTAAACTTTAATTAATAATGTTGTTAACACACTGTCCTTTGGTACTGACTTGTACGAACCATTTCATGCGCAACCGTCGTTTGAACGTGATCTTAAAACCAAGAATTAGACCATAGATAATTTTTGGTGGAATACAGCTTTTATTGTTTAAAACAAACTTGAAAACTTTACCTCGTCCTCAAGTTTCATTGACATGTCATTTGCTTTGCCAATCAACTCGCGTTTCCCTCATTTTTGCATGTGACTTCATTCCCGTTTTTACAAGCTGACCATTTTAGTCACATTTCAGTCATTTTGCATGCAAGTGTAAAACCATTGACATTTATAGTTTCTCTGCGCGTGAGTTCATTCCCATTTACGTCACGTGTGTAAATTTACTGCACGTGAATGCCATTACCACAGTAACAGTCAATCACGTTGCCACCAGGGCGTAGCAGCACAGGTTCCAACTCCTACTTGTGGCCGTCGTTGCCTAGCAACCGACTCAGCGGAAACGGAAGTCAGCATTCGCGCAGCAGTAGTACTAGCAGCCAAGGCTCAGTGGAATCTGTTATTGAAGAGATGGAGGAGAGAAAAAGGAGTTTTGAAAGACCAGGCAGGAAGCATAGCGCTCCGGAACGATTGAACACGTCATACGAGTATAGTGGAGGACAAAGATTGAACCCAGCGGATGCCACGAGAGGTAATCAGCGGTTCACGTGGATAAGAAGCACAGTGTGTTCACTTTACACTCACTGGCTGCATATTCTGCACTCTTCACATACGTATGCTTTCACCCTGTTCATCGTTCCCTACAAGCACTGCTTATCTAAACAATAACGTCAACTTTAATAACTACTAATTTTCTAAAAAAAACATATTTAATTATAGAGTGTATAGAAAACAAAACAGAAATCTATTTTTTTTTAAATCTCGGTATAGTAAAATACAAGCACAAGGGATATGTGGGTATGAGGTTACAGTAAACAACCTCCAAATAGGTTATTTTAAGGACGTTCGCGCTGATTGTTTATGCAACGCCATGCACCATGTCCCTCGGGACATGTGATCGAGGGGGTGGCGGGGGGGGGGGGGGGGGGTGGTATTTTCCGAGAATTTCTCTTGACGGTTAAGAAAATGAAGAAGATTTTCGCGCGAACGACCTTAAACTAATCAATGTTCTATTAGTCTGATTACTTCAGTCTTTAACCTTTTCCACAACTCGTTCTTATCAATGCTATCCTTTGGCGGATTTCCATTGTACTGCAACATTTAGATTGTCCTGTTGAAATTATCTTGATTATTTCTCCGCCTTCTTCTTGTTTTCTGTTACCTTGTTTGATATGCAAAGTTTGTAAAGACTAACGTTTGGTGGTCAATCAGACTGGTGAGTAGACGAAATACTGACCAGCTTGCGTACACTTACGTTGGATACCTTGCGGCAGCTGGCGAGAAAATTCGAACTTGTTAAAAGTAAACTCAAGTTGTTGAAATAAAAGCGAAAGGGCGCATGGCATTGCAATGCAACGTAAGCCGGATTCCAAACAAGAAATTGGTGTCACTTTCGCCGTTTTCCGTTCCGTCTGTTCCAGGTTCACAGAAAGTAGGAACGAGCAAAGAAGAAATAATATTACAAATATAGAACGCAAGGGGAAAGTTATCGCTCTCTTTCTTGCCTCGCACGCTTCGTTCTCACTATCGGAGAGCCTAGAGCAGGCTATTTTCCGTGTTATTTTATTGTGATTAATGACTGTCAATTTTTCTACAGCTAAAGGAGAACTAGATGAACAAATTAAACAGATCTTGAGACCACGCTCCAGAGAGGACTTGACAGCGATATCCAGAGGTACTCGTCTTGACCACAATTCATTGAGTTCATTTATATTGTCTGTTCATTTATAAGCTCACCCATATATCCATTACGTTGATATTTTTTTTTCACTTTTTATTTACAGAATCTTCTGCATCATCTTCAAGTTTACCGGAGATTGAAGTGGAAACAGAATCTCCCAACACAAACGCAGGCAAAACGGAGCAAGAGTACGTATTTAAATTGGGGCTTGGTCACGCTATTTTGATGAATCCGCCACACTAGGTCTAGCCTGTAGTGCTGGCGACTTTTATGGGCGAATGAGCGCTGAGTTAAACAGTGGATTAGGGCGAGTCAAAGTCGCGGTCAAGGGAAGCAGTTTTATGAAACCAAATGACGGCAAAATAAATTTTATGACTCAGCGCTCGTTCACCCAAAAAGGCCAGCAGGCTTCGCTAGATCACTATATTATGCCTTATTCTTTCGCATGTTGTTGACTGACCAAAAACTAGGAAGCCACGAGAAAACTAGGAGAAGGGATAGATTAAACTGGATAATTTTACTACAGAATGCATCGAGCTGTAATTTCCTACATGGTGTATAACCAATCAATAGAAACATTTTTTTTAACCAGTCAAGAAACACCAGCTTACCTTGGCTTACGCTCGTTTTCCCGCGTCTGGTACCCATATAGGGTGTTACGGCTCAATTCGAGTTCCGATTGGTTATTGCGTCGTATGCGTATGTCGAAGCAAGTTGTTCAGTTCAATTGTTTTGCAATTTACTAAGTGTTTCATTTTTTCTGTTCCTTTTAGTTTGGCAGAGGACCTTATGAAAGATATCAATAACATGCTGAGCGACTTCTCCTCTGAACTAGACACCATGTTCGATTGAGATGAAAGTTGCAATGAAGACCGTCTGGATAACATGAACACCAAACATACCTGCATTGGACATAACCCGCATGAGCTATTTGACTGGCCAGTATTTAATTACAAGCGCTACAATTGGTCAAGAAAGCAGTCACATGAATTGCACGGAAAGAGAAACGACGAAGTGTTTCTTTCTTTTTAAAATTGGACGCATTTACTCAGTATTGCTGAATAATAGTTAGTGATAAATTAAGTGCAAGGCAGACTGGGAATAATCAGAAGAGTACAATTCAGTAATTTCATATGTGCGTAGGGAAATCACATCACGCCGTGCGTTGTGTCCCATCCATGGATTTAGGGCCGGTTATTTAAACGAAGTCTAACTGAGACTGCGGTTTAAGACCATTAATGGACCTCCACATCCGTTTGTAAGTGGGTCATTTTAAGTTGATAATATTTTTCTAGTCTGTGCTATTTGCCTTCTGCACACTGTTGGCCAGATTTAAGGTGGCTCCCAACAGTTTCCAGCACTTTCCATGACTTAGATTTTGATGGGTCATTAAAACCACTCTTTATCAGTTGATGCTACAATCATGATATCAAACGAATGCCCAATGATTGGTGAACACGTTGTATCATGATTGTAGCATCAACTGATAAAGAGTGGTTATAATGACCCATCAAATTCTAGGTCTTGAAAATTTCTGGAAACTGTTGGGAGCCACTTTAAATTGGTTGTCTAAACTTCGTTTAAATAACCGGCCCTTAGCGTTTTAAATATCCAACAGTCGTAATTTATTGCGCCGTGTTTATGAAGTGCTTTTATACCAGACTCATGGAGCTTTTTATCCGTATTTTTTTAGTGTTTTTAATATCATTCAGCAGTAGTGTGAAAAAGTGTTTCTCAACTTATTCAATGTATTTTTAGTAGGTTTTTTCCCTTTCTGAATTGTTTGCATTTGCAAAGATTTTTCCCGGTATGCTCGGTTTTTATCATACAGTTGACGCAAATCCTCCTCCTACCCGCAAGTCCACTCTTTTACAAACACCTGAAATCCGACGAAAATTACTCTTTCATAAACGGTCGATGCCATTTTCGCGACACTTAGGGTCTGTTTATATGGAGAAAAGTTGGCCCGGGTAGGAGGGTCACCCGCCCACCCGGGACAACTTTACCAAACGTTCGCATGACAAAAATGTTGTCCCGCCTGGTCGAGCCAAGTCAGCCAAAAGCTGTCCGTGCTCCATCAAGCGTGACCAGTATTTTTACGCATCGGTTTTGTAAATTCATTCCGAGATTCTGAATTCTCGTGAGAATTTTTCCGCATTTTCGGAAACAAAGAGTAACAAAATATCATTTTATTTGAAATGTTACACATCCGAACAATATTAGGTTTCTTATGCGTGTACCGAAGTTATTTTTCCGTTAACTCGTGACTTTCAAAGTGTTTTCCAGAGAGATCTTCAAGGTTTCATCCAAATCTCGGACGTCACAAAGAAGTATTCAAATGTTACTAGTCCGCGCGTGACCAGATTATCTATAGTTGACCGAGTTGGCCTGGTTAGCCGAGCCAAACCGTTTATATGAGAAAAAGTTGGCTCGGCTAGCCGGGTCACCCTGCCATCGAAAGAGGGTGACCCGGCTTGCCGAGCCAACTTTGAGATTCTCATATAAACAGTTCACCGCGTTTTGTAAGGGAAAGTATGAAAACTTGGCTCGCCCAGGGTAGCTCGGGTGTGCGGGTGACCCTCCTACCCGGGTCAACTTTTCTCCATATAAACAGGCCCTTAGAATATTTTTCACCATCATAGTGTAAATTCACCGTATAAGAAATCTCTTTTTCAGTCCTTGTGGCCCCCAGTGGGGCATAGGGCCGCGTATAAGAAATCTAGTTTCGTTTTATTCATAAGGGATATTTATTTTGTTAGCGGACTGGTGACATTTAAGTTAATAACTCGTTTTAATCTTTTCTTTTTTAATTATCGTGCAACTATATATTTTTTGTTATTATTTACAATACATAATACCGTCTGGTCCGTTTTGGGGCTAAGATATTCAAATGTTAGCATTGAAAGTTGAATCTGATGAAATAATCGCTTTCAGTTACAAATACAAGAGCTGCGCATTGCAAGAGAAATTTCAATGTTTGAATTGTATAAATTTTAATAATTACCTTGCGCCAAAACTTAAATTCTGAGACTTCTAACTTCTCGCTCTGAAGTAGAAAGAGGACTTTCTCTTAACGAAGGCTGATTAAGATGTAATCGTAATTTTTAAATACTTCACAGCTCCATTGAAGAACCTAAAAATAGTGCATCGTATATAAAAGACAGCTAAAAAATTGTAAAACGGTTTTTAATTAAGTGGCATATGTGTATAAAGCTTTATTAACTTCTTTATTTTCATGGACAAATAAACGTACATTTTTACAATTTTAAAAGTTACGTTAACTGTAAGTCTTGCCCTCCGGCTTGTCTATGATGTTAACTGTAAGTCTTGCCTCTCGGCTTCTCTATGATGTCAGTGCCAAAGTACCCAATTTTATCGATATTCCCGGATCCCGGCGCGAGACGAGAGTCGGGGGGTACATACAGTGTTTGGTAAAATCAACGAACCAGATAAAGTGAGGTGCTAGTTACAAGTACTGCGCAAACTAAAAGCACAGGTGTAGATTTACCCACAAGTAGTAGAGCTTAGCATTTTTTTTCTTGGAAAGTAAAAAAAAGAACAAAAAAACAGAAAAGAAACACCGCGACCGTGTGCAATCGTTTGTTTAACGATTGCACAAACTACTGTGGTCGAACTTACAGGAATTTTTTTTTTGGCTTGTTGCTGAAATACAGTTAACAACCTACTGTTGTTCATGGTGCGGTCAAGGTCAAAATGCAACCATTGCTCTCGGAAAATCCTCTACCGATTAAAAGGAGATAATGGAATAACGGAATAAGCAAACCAACCGTGGGGAATAGACAATATTCGTATTCACGGTATTGAACTGGAACTAGCGTGCAGTCGAGGCTCATGCGGGGGATTCTTTTCACATGCAAATATTTTTAATGATATTCCCTCGCATTAAAGACGAACCTGCGGTATAAAAGGGCAAAGTCCCACGCCGAATCTAATGCAAATGAGCAAAACAATAGATTTTGCTCATTTGCATGAGTTGGACAGTCCAGCCGCCTTTTATATCGCGGGTTTGGCTTTAACCTCGACTGTAAGCTAGTTCCAGTTCAATACCGAGAATACGAATATTGTCTATTGTTTTATCATGTAAACAAAACTGGTTTTTATTTTCTGTTTCTAACAAGACGAGGAGAATAGATGGATTGTTGAAGAAGTTAATCCCGAGGATTTTCCAAATCTCATTATTCAATCAGAAATTGACATCATGTCGGCTTCTCATCACGTTACTCAGTAACAACTCTGCCCAACCGCGGGCTCACTGGATTCAGGTATGCTTTGTTTGTCTAGCCTCGTTTCAATGTTAACTTAAGGGACTGGAATTTGCATATACATTATCGGTCGTGACTAGAATGGATACTCCAAAATCAGGTTGGATCACCTCGGACACTTATTGAGAATTATATAACGTAATGTCGACACTTAAATTTATTTTCAATAAATTTTTAAGTGTAAAAAAGAAAATCTAAAATCCCCACTCAGGATTGAACCTGTGACCTCAGCTAGGCTTAGGCTTACATAGCCTACCGTACCACTGTACCACCTAGCTTCTCGGGTTGCTTAGTTTTAAATTTAACTATATAAACTGCTGCCCCCAACCTCAACTGAAAGCTGACCAGTTACTCCGTTATATAAGTCTCAATAAGGTGTCCAACCTGATTTTGGAGTATCCATTCTGGTCACCACCATACATTATCGTTTGCGGTCTTTTGCAGATTTTAGTTGAGATTAAACGTGCTAACTAAACAAGGTACTTCTTCCTGAACTCGTTTTAGGGATTTATTTCTCATCCTCGTCTTCACTCTTTTGCTCTCCCAAGTCGCACAAAAATGCAAAACGATTTTCCAGCATGTCTTCTGCAGACGTGTTTACAGTTTCAGTGTTGACATGAGAGCGTTTAGTTTTCTTAGCAGTTTTCATTTCACCTCGTCGATCTTGTGATACAATCTTATGCAACAGATCATTTGTTACCGCCATTTTAAGTTTAAGAAACAAACGAAACAGTGTGGAAGTTGGAATTAGCTCCTCTGGGGTGCGACCTGAAAAAAAAGTACAAGTGAGAAGGTAAAAAAATATTCTTTTAAGTAAGCTTAATTATTAGTACGATATAATTCGGGAATGCAAGCTTTAAAATAGTCCTCATCATGATTAAACAGCATGGTGCAAATCATAGGGCATTTGAAGTAGCTCAACTGCTCGTGTAAATCCAAGCTGTTCATGCAAACCTCGTCCGTAAAAAAAGCCGGTGCGGGAACGATAAGTGTATACAGTACTTCTGTATAATTTAACAGGCGACAAGGAAAGGGAATTAATTAAATTACGCTTGGAAAGCAACCTTCTTTCATGTTTAAAGGGCGTGGTCGAACTCCTGAAAGATTTAATTGCAATAATGTAATATTAGGTCTTACCTTGATGCAGTTCTTCTCTCAGACTGTGTGCCATTTGTCCACTGAATGTCTTGTGCATGCACGGTGTTGGTATGGGCTCAAGCAGAGTATAATTAAGGTGAATAGCATCTCTCAGAACACACTGCCACTGAGAAAAACTGTGCGCTGCTCGCAGATCAAACGGTTGAGAGGAGCGTTTTCGGGTAACAGTTTCTTCCTTCTTTTCTACGAAGTCCTCTTTTATGTTGACACAACAACACAGTAAGGCCAAGAGATGATTCATCCCCACTGGTGGCTGAGCGTTGGTGAGGAGATAGCGAAGTGATGCTGCGAATAACTTAAACGTTTTCGGCAAAGACTTGATGTAAGGTGTGTCCGCATTGAGAGCAAATAACAAAAAACATAGTCTTTCTTCAGTATCAAGGTATGGGATGAGACTCACACATGGGACCACGCCCTCTTGGTAGGGTACAACATTTGACCGCTTCACCGTCATACCCTCTCTGTCCCACTCTTGGACCATTTCTATATTACCCTTCACATCGTTTTCCTCAGTATCGTTTAAAATACCGTAAACAAACCGTCTAAGCCACAACGAACAGCGGTTTGCGGAAATTTCACCACAGTTTTCAACCTGCACTCTGAGCAAGCATTTTCCCCCCATTAAACTGCTAATGGATTTGGTGGAAAACTGCCCAGCGCGAAACCGACTCAAAACCCATTCCTCGATTTCTCGGCCATTCTGAGTCCTAAGGGAACTGCACACCGCGCCACTATCAAAATAGCCTAATAAGTTTGATTCGTTGTTGTTATATTCTTGAAGAGATAACTCGACAGCTTGTCTCAGTTCCTCTCTAATCTGTGGCGATGATATCAAATGGAGAGCGGAGTTCATTGCTTCCTTTTGAGTACACGAGTCAGGTAGTTCGGACAGCATGTTAGCGATACTTGCAAACCTCGATTCTCTTCTGCTAAAGCGATTCTCAAGTTGAATGCGACTCAATGCACTGTTAAACGCTGCCAATGCATCCGGGCTTACGTAATCATTTCCCGCGAAAGACGCAAACAAAGGAATCAGTTCCGCGCGAATTCGAAAGTGTGGTGCTAGTTTTGTGCGGAAGAAAATTCTGGCTGTTAAGCGACTCGAGTTCCAATCGAGGAAAGAGAGTGGAATGTAGCCTGCTTTGATGTCAAAAATGAAGAAGTCGCTGTCATTACTTAGAACTGGGCAGTTCCAAGCTTGAGCCAGAGAGGCAATTTCTGTATCAGCTTCACTGTTGGGAAAAATGAGGTTACATGTCAGATCAAAAAGTAATCATGACAAAATGAGCTGCAGGCGGATTGATATAAAGTCCTTTTTTAAAAAAAAAATAAATAAATAAAAAATAAAATAAAATAAAAAAATAATAATAAAAAAATAAAAAAATAAAAAAAAAGTCCTTTTATCAAAGAATGTTCACAGCTAGACTACTCCAAGCTTTAAAAAAATGCTTAAACTTAGGTTACCTTGTAATTATATGTTGGAAAGCCTTTAGAGGAGTATATAATAAAGTATGTATTATTTGAGGTCTGTCCCCTTTGAATAACTAAACTAAAAACTAAAAACTAAAAACTTAACTGGCATATTTAACTGGTGATTCAGAAAATGTATGTAGCTCTGTTTAAACTTGGATATGTAAATAATAAAATAAAACACATCCTGGGGTTAAACCCAGGGCCAGCTAGGGGTGTACTCGCGTGCTTAATACCTTTGACACTTAAATTAATTAAAAGTGATTTATTGTAAGGGATTTTCTCACTTTAGTTCCTACAAGTAGTTTGTAGTTTTTATACTTGAAATAAGGTAATGGGGGATATGATTGCATTCAAATTGCAGTAAAAACCCACATAATTTTTGTAAGAACCTGCATTTTCCAAGTTTAATAGCCTTAAGAGGATCTTATATAATAATTATATAAAATCCTCTTTCCTCTCTGGGAAATTAGGCTATTTAGGTTCTTAAATAGGTTCTTATTTTCTTAACTGTTATATTGGAATACTGTATAGTCCAATATCAAACTCAAGACTTAATTGATATTGTTATACACTTAAAAGAGGCAACTGTATTTGTGCAATTACAGTTGTCAGGGGCGTAGCTACTGTATGCACGTATGCACGTGTGTACCTGAAAAATGTCGGAAAAAAGAAAAATTTGGGACTTGAGGGCGAGAGGGGAGGAGGTAGGGGAAAAATTGATTGTGCATACCTCTGAAAAAGTCCTGGCTATGTGACCTATGCCCCTGGTTGTGTATAATGACTTTCATATATGTATCTGCAATGGCATTGCAAGGGATTTTCATTTTCATTGCCCAGTAGAGCTTGTTTTTTTTTATTTATAAATTGTAAGTTTTAAATGAATTCTACAAAATATAAAGAACCTGTTTCAAATTTGGGGCTTAAACAGGTTCTTATGAAAAGGGGATCTAAATGGAAATCTTAGCCTGACAGGTTCTTTAAAATTAGGTTCATATATGCAGGTGTTTACTGTACTGTAACAAAAAGTGCCCAAGGATAGATCCGTGGGGTTAGGAAGGGGGGGTTTGATCATATTACAATGCCAAGGGGTTGCCCAGGGTGATCCCTAGGATGGCCCACGAGAAGAGGTATGCACAATCAATTTTCAAACACTCCCCCTACCTCCTCCCCCCACCCTCAAGTCCAAAATCTTTCATTTTTTTTAGACTTTTTCAGGTACGCACGTGCGTACATGCATACAGGTAGCTACACCCCTGCTCCCCTTCTTATATTTACCAGGGGCGTAGCCAGCTTTTAGAAGAGTTGTAGGCCTAGCCATCTGGCCCGCAAGGCCGCTTCTAGGGTAGTCCGGGGGCATATCCCCCCGGAAAATTTTTCGATATTGGCCCTTGAAAATTCCAAAGACTTCTGTAAAGATGCAAGGACCACTTGAACAAACAGTAGCAAATGTAGCTGGATCTTTGTGCAGATCAGGATCAGCAATGAACTAAATAAAAAATCTTTGACATGCAAGGCTGATCAGACAGCTGAATTTGTTCGATTTCGTTTAATAATATTTGCCCAATATTTTGGTCGAAAAAACTAACCTTCATCAGGGGCTAAGAAAGCTAAGCTTGAAGGTTAGTTTTGTCTAACCAAAATATTGGGCAAATGTTATTTAAAGAAATCGAATTAATTCAGCTGTCTGATCAGCCCTTGAAAATGCTTTATCCTTCACTTTCTGGTGATTTTATGTTTGATAAAAATATTTATATTTTATTACTATATTTTTATTACTATATTATTATATTTTATTACTAATATTTGATAAAAGAGAACGGATTTGAATTTTTCATTTCCAATTATCAAAAATGTAACACAAGTGGGCTGAAAAAATTTGTAGGCCCAGGCCTATGGGCCTATAGGGCGATCTTTGCTGACGTCATTGTTTACATTAATTATATTTTTGTCTCATTAGCATACCAATTTACGTAGAGAAGACATTTTGCTAAATACGAATTGACTTCAACAGTTGAAAGAACTTGTTAAATTTAGTAATCTACCCAATTTTTAGTTCTTTGCATGTAATATTTAAGAAAATATAAGCTATCCAAAACTGCAAAATTGCTGGGTGGCAAAAGCGCTAATGAGCCATACATTCTTTGTAAAATTTAGAGTTTTGAAAACAGCATTACACAAAGAGTATCTAGTATAACGGGTTCAAATTTCCAGAGCAAGCTAATTGTAGTATGCCTTTTCAATATTCAGAGTTCATTTTGTTGTAGCTCGATTAGAAAATGATGTACTTATGCTAATGAGGCAAAAAGTGTAAACAAAGATCGCCCTTAAATAGGCTGGCTATGCCACTGTTTACAACTGCGTTCAGGGACCGTGGAGCACACTTTAAAGTGGTAGGGCTAATAGGATGAAATGGCATTGAGAATTATTTTATTTTTATTATTTTTAGAGGGGATTGGAGGCATATCTCTCCCCACCCTTCCAGAACATTTTGAAATCTTGATGCTCTAAAACTCCATTTCTAGCATTCTAACACGACAGTTTCTGTAAAAAATGTTCGGTAAATTGATGGTCATTTTTGGCTTATTGTCCATATAAAAAAAATGTACGCGTGCGAGTGCAGACAGAAACGCTTGGAAAGTATAGGTAATCACACGGTTTCGAGTTCAATTTGGGATTAATTTGCACAAGTGAGTTTTTCAAAAAGCTCAAAATTGCACGAGCCGCTTCGGCAAGTGCAATTTGAGCTTTTTGAAATACTCACAAGTGCAAATTAATCCCAAATTGAATGAGAAAACCATATGATTACTTATTAATAATTATACATGAAAAAAATTGCATCCATTTTTGTTTGGAAATTATTTTTTTTTTGCAAAAATTTTTTTTCGGGAAATTTTTTCTTCTTTTTTTGGCAAAAAAAAAAAGAAAAAAAATTTGTTTTATTTGTAATTTGCACTGGTGTTACACTTTTTGTACCGGTGTTACACGTTTTGCACTGGCGTTACACTTGAACTGCACTGCTCTTAGGGACGGACCATTTAATTTTTGTGGGGGGGGGGGGGGGGGGGGGGGTTGGGCAATTTCTTCTGAGCATGAATTTTTTTTTCCAGCATCACTATTTGCAAGAATTTTTTTTACCTTAACGCTTGAATTTTTTTTTTCACATGCTTTCTTGTGCACGATTTTTTTTTCTCTTAAATTTCTTTTGCAGGAATTTTTTTTTCGTAATTGCCCAAACCCCCCCCCCCCCTCCCCCCCACAAAAATTAAATGGTCCGTCCCTTAGCCAATCAGAATTGAGTCATTTTTTCATGTATATTATTATTTATTTTATTTGATACTTATTGCATTATTTTTTTATCACTGCAACCTTGATATCACCTGTCTTAAGAGAATTTGACGAAATATATTTTTTGGATCGTAAGATTGGGATTGCGGTCAGTGTAAAACGCAGACTGCAGACCAGGGGTAAAATGCAGACTGAGGGTAAAATAAAATATTAATAACCCTAACCCTAACCCTAGTCTGCAGTCTGCATTTTACCCCCGGTCTGCAGTCTGCGTTTTACACTGACCGGATTGGGATTTACTCCATCCCCACCGTGGCCAGTTAAGTCAGTATTCGTGGTAGCACTTGGAAAAAGCAATCAGTCGCGTGAGCCCTCAAAACTTTTTTGTCAACCCTTGCAAAAAAGTGGTAGGGCTATAGCCCTACCAGCCCCTCCCCCTCTGCGGTGCCTGGTGTTTAGTTCCCCTTCGACAAGGTATAGATAAGATTTTAACTCATTATCTCATAAATGTTTCGTATTACCTGTCACTGACAGCAAATTTTATGGCGCAATCCCTTAACGCCTGTAGAAACACAAGTTTGGCCAAAACTGGAAGAAGAAACAGTGTGTCGTCAGCTGATTTCGACAAATCGTGCGCTGTTTTGATGTTCTGGATTGCTCGCCTTTTGAGTGTCTCCAGCTTTTTGTCGCTTGGATCATCCGCCCCATCGAGGATCACAAAGCATTCTACGCGTTTAGAATTCAGAGCATTAAAAAACGAAACTACAGCGTGGTAAAACTCCCTGTACTGCCCGCCACACTGGCAGTCGAATCCATTGTTCACGTAAAGATAGTGACATAAACAAGACCCATCTATGACAAGTTTTGTGTCCTGAAGGTCGATCGTTGTCCACAGACTTGCGATTGAGTTTATGTAGCTTGTAAGTCCAGGAATCCCCATCTTATCACATTAAAATGGCGCCGAAGTTGGCTTTGTGACGAAACGTGCGAGGCGCCAATGAGATGAGTGACAAATGTTACTAGGCTAGGGTGGGTAAATAGTTTCATTTTCCGCGAGGCATAATATTCAAAAACAGGACAAAAAGTGCATAAAAAATTGCTCAGAAATATTTGAAACTCTATTTAAGAAATTGAACATTTTTATTATATATTTTAGTCAAAAAGCTTCCATATTATTGTTGCGTCAACCTTCCCCGAGACCCGGGCCCCGAGACCACCCCAAGTCAGCGGTATCATTAGCTTGGCAAGGCTGAACTCAAGTCAAAACACCCTGGATCCAGAGGTCCGTTCTCTGAATATCATGAGTGAAGGTAAAGTCAAAACGAACCCGCATTGCAAAAATCGTATAATCCCGGTATAATCTTTCGCCTGTTTTTACTCAAATTCATGGAGAAAACGACCCAACTAGGTAAGCTTACAAGTGATAACAGAAAGATATCTGAAATAGCTGGTTCAAGGAGCCCTTTCAACCAGTTTAATAAGTAACCCTCCACATATATAAGAACTACGGTAAACTTCATTGTTCTCACAGGAAAAAATACCTGATTCCCATTTTGGGATTATTTTGGGTATTTATAGAACACCCACAAAATTCCCAAATTTGGCAAAGTGAGACAAGTCCCAACCAGCAAATTCCCAACCAAGTTCCCTGGTTGGGACTTGTCTCACTCTTCCAAATTTGGGATTTTTGTGGGTATTCTTTAAATACCCTAAAATATCCAAAATTGGGAACCTGGTATTTTTTCCTGTGTCTATGGCATTGGCTCTTTCCCTCATAGAATGTGTTTGATTTCAAAAATAGAGGAGGAGCTGATGGTTTATAATTATATTTCAGTATAAAAATGAAGAAAATCCATTTGCGTCAGAAACATTTTAAGAAATGTTTGTGCTTAACCAATCAGGATAGCAGAAGACAATAGCTAATAATTTTGCTTCTTTAATGAAATTCCCCAAATACAATTTCTTTGAATATTTGCATGTTTTGCGATTGGATCTTAAATTGCAAGCAACCTTTAAAAAATCAAACAAAATGCACCTCAAAACTTAACTTTTTAGCACTCTTTGAGTCTAGGCCAATGAGATCACTAGCTGTAACAATGAAAAAAGTTCCAACGGCATTGCCATTATGCACATGTCATCGGCTTGCCCCTGGGGTAGGACCCCGGGCCAACCAGACGAATATATCGGGGAATACAAGGGGATAAAACTGCTTCTCTTCCCCCAGTGGGCAGGGGGAAATTTGCAACATTGTTTTGAGTTCGAAGGAAAGGGGTGGGGGAATTCAAAATTTTGTAAAATCACGCATGGCGAAATGGGGAATTTATACGGGGGGTGACAACTCTAACAAACGCTGTTTGAGCAATACTGTGTGGAACTGAAAGTTGTCCCGAAAATTTGGAATATCTTCCCAATTTTTTCGGAGACATTCTCACAAAAATTTCAAACTTCCCGAAATTTTAACAACACCATCTCATGTTTCCCCGAAAATTTTTAGAGTCTCCCGACTCCCGGCAAAATCTTCAGATTCCCGGAAGAATTTTGTTTTTCTCCCAAAACAGGCCTTC
Source organism: Cladopsammia gracilis (assembly GCA_022457155.1). Taxonomy (NCBI): domain Eukaryota; kingdom Metazoa; phylum Cnidaria; class Anthozoa; order Scleractinia; family Dendrophylliidae; genus Cladopsammia; species Cladopsammia gracilis. Next base: position 380,621 of record JAJGOT010000498.1, on the reverse strand, counting down.
TTAGAGTTGTCACCCCCCGTAATTTATTGTTATGCTTGTCAATAGTACTCGTGATTTATTCATGGATATATGTGCAAAATACATGTCTTTACTTAGGGATGTTTTTGTATTCGGTTACTGCGTACAGGACGACTTCGGACTCATTGGGTTTTGTCTACTTCAGGCGTTTACTCTGGTGCTGCTTGCGACTAAACTGTGTAACAACTGCAAAGCGTGCAGGAAATGAGCTGTGATTGGCTTAACTCTGTGTTCATTCAATTGGCGGCGAGAGGAATTAGGCCGCAATTTAATAATTCCAATTGAAAATAACTTCAAATTCACCGGTCAATTACCCGAGTGAGTTGAAATGATAGTTAGTCACTGGTTGCTATGAAGATGTTTTCACTCTAGCAAACATGATATGTTTTGATATTAAACAACTACTGAACAAAAGCTGGGGGGTTAAAGCGACGGTGATATAACAATTTGATTAAACAAATGAAATGAGTGTTCCATAGTCCAACAGCAATGTGAAATCAAGTGATTTCGTTCTCATGACAAATCGCAGAAACAGCAAGAAAACGTGGCTTATGCACTTGCACGTTGCTTGATTGATAAGTCTGGTTATCACATGTAAAAGTACTGTTCCTGTTCCTGTTTCTGTTGCCGAAAAAGAAATACGACATCGCTGATAAATTAATAACTTCATAAATACAATGAATAACTATAACACTATAATAGTTGGCCTTGAGACTATTTGTAAATTAGCATCATGAGCAATGCTCTAAGAATGGACTTCAGTCATACTCTCCGTGATAAAATACTTCCTCTTCCATTGTATTGACTTTTTGTAATGAAGATATTTATATATTGCTTCTCCAAGCCGAGCCTAAAATGAATGCTTGAAATTTCAACTCCAAACTATCATTGAAAAGTCCCCTCAATTCAATCAAATGATTATCCCTCTCTGTCACCTCCATGCCGCTTATATGAGGTGGATATCAGGGGGATTTTTCGTCGAGAAACACGTTGACGCAGGGGACTTTGTCTTACTAGATTCCCCCACCCCTGGGGAAAATTCTCAACTTTACAATCTCCCTGGTTGGCCCGGGGTCCTACCCCAGGGGCAAGCCGATGACATGTGCATTAGCGCTTTCCTTCTTATGCGGATCATTAATTACTTAAATCGATATACTGTACTCAGGGACCGCGGAGGGGGAGGGGCTGGTAGGGCCGCAGCCCCACCACTTTTTTGCGAATCAAATACTATGATTTTATTCCTTGTTTCGATTTTCAATATGAAAAAATTATTTTCAATTGTCAGCCCTCCCACTTTTCACCTTGCTCCGCGGTCCCTGGTACTTGTGGGGATTCAACACACAATATCACAGGTTTTAATGTCAATCATGATTTTATATATGTTGTGGTGCAATTTTGTCCTTGGTGCAAATTTTATTTTCCTTTGTTTAAAACACATTATCATACATAATCCATACCCCAAAACAAAGGAAAATAAAATTTGCACCAAGGATAAGATTGCACCACAACATATACATTATCTAGCTGCTTGAAATAATGACTGCAGTGAATTCGAAGCCAGAATTAAAAAAAGACAACCCAACCTCTATTCAGGGGACACCTCCATTCAGGGGACACCAGCTCTGGTCCCAAGGGTGTCCCCTGAATGGAGGTGCCACTGTAAGTAAATTTTTGATAAAAGAACAAAATGCTTTTATATGATTGCATATGAACTTTTAACTGCCTTGATCAGCAAGCCAAATATGCCATGCACATAACTCATAATAGACAGTTTGCTGTGACAGGTAAAACTCGTTAAATTGAAACTCAAATTTCCAGTAGCAATCAAGGTGTTATTTCTCCTTTAAGCAACACATTTGCCATGCCTGCATGCTCCAAAGCGATCGTGAAAATTCTTTCCATAGTACAATGACTACAATGGCAATTAACATAAGGCTGCGGTCATGCACATGTAACACATTTAAAATTTATGCAAAAGTTCATAAATATGTAGAATGTAGACAAAAGAAAAAGTCCTGAAATAAACCAGCTGTCAACAAATAATACGGCAATGAAACTTTGGAAGACGAATGCAAAAGTCCCCTATACTTTTAATTGTATATTTTCGTGCCCTTAAAATGATTCAATGCACTTGCAATTTACAGAGGTTGTGCATTACATGTATAACTTTAGATCAAAGGATTTTTAAAAAATATCATCGACTAGTTTTTAAATAAATGCCTCCCTAACAAAAGTGTTACTTCTGTTAGTAGAATGAGCATATTTGAGACGATTGCTTCTGATCACATCAACTGAAATCTAGTGAAGCAAACAGGATGAATCCTTCAAGGAAATTATGTACTTTTATGGCACATGAATAATGTATAATGTATGGTGAAAATATTGTTTCAATTTGTCAGGAAAATGCTGGTATTGACAAAATAACAGAAAGAAAATTTTTAAATTTTTGATGGACAATATTCAACCCAATTTTATTTGAAAACGCTCTCATAGAATTTTATCAAACTTTGCACTTGAAGACTTCCATGTAGACTATAAGAGGCATACAGTCATTTTAAAAGTTTGGGTCTAGATGTTGAGAAAATTACAAATATGCAAAAACCATGAAGTCATCAGATCATTGTTATGGTAACACCGATGTCAATCAAATCTACTTTTTTGGAAAGTTCATTTCATCTCTAGTTTATGTGTGAAGCAGCTTGCCTGACCAAGCTCAGACAGTGAAGTATCAGCTGTTCAAAGTTGGGATGTTGTGTCGCCAAAAAACCCAGTCGAGCCACCTTAACTGTAATAGTCCATTTTACAGTCATGTGCTTGGTGACCTGGTGAAGTGAGGCTGGAGGTGACCTTGCTTTGACCTTTCTGCCTTTCATATGCTAATACAGTAATGCTGTTCTCATGCTAACTTGGTAAATTTACATCTGAAAAGCTCCAAGGTGTGCGTCATAACAAGGTCAACTTCAGTCTCGCTTCCACTCAAAGGCCAGAACACTAAGAAGACAACTGTAAAATGGTCTATTGCCAATGTGTTTTTACAGTAGTGACATATTTTTTTAATGTTTTTTTTTAACATGTTATTCAGATTGAGCCACTTAGCTTGCAGTGCAGCTGTTTTTTTTTTGGGGGGGGGGGGGGTGCACGAGTACTGAATTTTAAAGTTTGTTTTGTGTTTGTCTGCCATTTTGGATTCACAAAACATTGGGTGCAGCGTGCTGGAATGATTGAAAAATGGTGGGAGAGGGCAGGGAAGAGAAAGAAAAATGCCTGACTGCTAAGGCTCTGAAATCAGGAAACACCTAATAGAGCGATTTTTGTATGATCTCGAAAGGTTTACGCATGATCACACAGCACACTTTATACCCTGGGATGCACATGTCTTTTGACCCGCCACCTGGAAAAATTCTACCCTCTACCCATGGTAGTTAAACCTTGGTTTAATACAGAAAAACACTGATCAAATAATAGGCTAGGGCAATTTGCATTTCAAAAGTTTTATTGAATTTTAGTTACAAGAAAGGAATATTGTAGTGCTTTGAAATCACCCTCAATGATAATTACATGTATTGTACAGAATGTAATCAGCTGCCAGACTCAATAGCACACAGCTTCTTAGAGTGCAACTCTACTCTACGATTCTATCATGCAGTGGTATAATCCAGGGGTGGGGGGGGGGGGGGGGGGGGAGTACTCACATAAGGGTAGGAAGGTCCAGCTGCACTGCTCAAACTCTGAACCTGTTTAAGACAGAATTCTGATTTTTGAAACCCTGTCTTAAGACATTTCACCCAAAATCATTTCACCTAAAATAATTACTACTCTGTTTAAGACAACAATAGAATTAGTGATAAACTGTTTCTTTAATTTTATTACATTGGTAATTACAAATCTATTTACAGCTCTTTAGAGTCCCTGAGCTATTTATGCTAATTACTTAGTACTCATCCAGCACTGAACATGTAAAGATACCCAGTTCAAGACAAAACAAAACTGAAAACCACACCCTGTATGGCCAAACGGCTCCATAAGGCCATATAAGGGAGTATCCCCCTGGAGTGTTTAATATATTTCATACAACCTCTCTTTAATAACCTAACTGAACAACAAATATCACTTAATATCTTTTGCCCATCCCCTCAGAAATACCATAAGTGATACAATTAGGAATAAGTTTTGCTTGCTCCTTTTGCTAGTAAAATGTCTGATAACTTGAGGAAAAATGACACACAGGACCTTGCTCCAAATTTTAGTAGAACTAATGGTTTTAAATATAGCTTTTTTAACCATATTGTTAATGAATGGAATAGTTTACCTAATCATATGAGAGAATTAAGTAGTATTGTAGCTCTCAAAAGGAATGTTTTAAGTTTTATTAAGGCTAATTAGAACGCTTATTTTATATTTATATATACTTTTCTTACATCTTAATTAGTGGGGGCATCCCTGGTATAGTGCATTAGCGCTTTTGGCTGTCCCCTTCTCCACAACTTTTCTTAATAGTAGTGATTAATTTAATTTATTATCTATTTGTAATTTAGTGGAGTGAAGCTGTAATAAAAGATGTTAAAAACTTTGATTTTAAGGAATGTACGTATTTCAAAATACCGGTAGAATTTATTATTAACTAAATATGTTACTGTCCTCTGTTTGTTTTTATTTTGTTTTTGCTTTGTTTTCCATTTCTATCACTGTTTGTAAGAAAATAATAGTATAAGTGTTTGTAAAATACAGTCAAACCTGTTTTAAGCAGACAACTTTGAGGAATGCTTTATAGCTGTCCACTGAAAAGTTAGAAGTTGTCCTTACTTTAACAGTGCATTTCGATCTGTTCATTCTTTGTAATTAAAGTGATAGCTGGTGGAATTCGTATGTTGAAAGATTTTATTCTGCAAAGCTAACATGGTCAACTGAACAAGAAAAACAAATTTTAAGCCACACAAATTTACAACATTCCATGCATTCCACTGCTGTACATTCAGATTAGCAAGTGAAAGACTGGGGTTCTTCCAATTATACTCATGTACAGATCTGCAGCTTTATGTTTTCGGCTTACGTTATTTTCTTAATTGATGATAATAAGTGATTGTAATTCTCTTTCCCATGATATATTTATCCAGTAACAACTCAGCCAATCCATGAGGTAGATTGTTCAGGGATAAAATCTTGCTTCGAGGAACTTATACCTTTTCATCAATGAGGCAGCAATGCGGGGAGATGTTTGTCACTTCAGGTTTCAGAACTGAAGAAGCATAGATTTTAAAGAATTTCCAAGCAGTGGACGGACTTAAAGGTCTGCGTTTTCGAGGTCTGCGTTTTCGAGGTCTGTGTTTTCGAGGTCTGCATTTTCAAGACACCCGGAAACCATGACTTTTATCCTTACTAGCTGAGTCTATAAGTAGAAGCGCCGTTTAATGCAGGATTATAACAATAGAAATGCCATTTCTGTCACCATGTAGGCGTCCACAGGTTTTTGACAATAGAAATACAGGACTGGTATTTTTTTTACAGTAAACTGATGAAAACAAAATTTTGGGACTTTGGCTACTTACTGTACACTAAGTAAAGGGTGTCAACTTAATATGGTGTCTGCTTAAATTATACAGGTTTCACTGTATTATTTAATTATCGGTATGTGAAATAAATACATATAAAGCCATAGTGATTGAAAAAATAATAAAAATAAAAAGGATAAAATAATTGAGAGCAGTCAGTGTGTTGATTCTACCTTGTATCTCTTCTGGTGCAATCTTGTGTAACAGATTATTTGTTACCGCCATTTTAAGTTTCTGGAATAAGCGAAACAGTGTGGGAGATGGAATTATTTCCTCTGGGGTACGACCTAAGAAAAGGAAGAAGGTAAAAAATTTATTTGAAATTTGTGCTTTTTATTAAACCTTGTCATGCTTACACATGACAAGGTGATGGGATGGTACTTTTTTGTGTGAATCCAAATTGTTCATCCAAAGCACATCCACAAAAAAGCTACAAATGTACTTCTGTATAGTGAGGAGACTACAATCAGCGCCAAAAGTGTTGAGACATTTCGTTATTTTGGGAGTCGTTTCCTATTGCTTTTATTGTTGTCGTCACAAATTTACCCCCCTCCCCCCAATCAATGTTGATACGCAGAGCTCAGGCCTTGTTGAAAGCTACAACATTGAACGGGGGAGGGGGGGAGCTTTGTAGCACCTAGTAATATGAATAATAATGATGAATACCAAATTCATTATTCGATAATGCGATATACTGAGACTGTCTCAACTACTTTTGTCGTCTATTGTAGGAAATGAAGTTTTAAATTGGAAAAATTCAGTGAATAGCCTTCAAGGTATGGAAAGCAATCTTTTTTTGTGATCCAAGCGCATGGTCAAGCTCATGGAAGATTCAACTGCAATAACTTAAGCCTTACCTCGATGCAGTTCTTCTCTCAGACTGTGTGCCATTTGTCCACTGAATGTCTTGTGCATGCACGGTGTTGGTATGGGCTCAAGCAGAGTATAATTAAGGTGAATAGCATCTCTCAGAACACACTGCCACTGAGAAAAACTGTGTGCTGCTTGCAGATCAAACAACTGAGAGGAGCATTTTCTGTTTAAAGTTTTTCCTTTCTCTTGAACCAGATCCTCTTGTAAGTTAACACAACAGCACAGTAAAGCTAAGAGATGATGCATCTTCACTGCTGGCTGTGCATTGTTGATGAAATAACGAATTGATGCTGCAAATAACTTCAGCTGCTCTGGCAAAGACTTGATGTAAAATGTGTCTGCATCAAGTGCAAATAACAAAAATTTTAGTCTTTCTTCAGTATCAAGGTATGGGATGAGACTCACACATGGGACCACACCCTCTAGGTAGGGTGCAACATTTGACTGCTTCACCATCATACCATCTCTATCCCACTCTTGGACCAATGTTATATTTCCTGTCTTCCCTTCATTTTCTCCAGCATTGTTTAGAATTAGAATACCATAAACAAACCGTCTAAGCGACATCGAACAGCGGTTTGCGGAAATTTCACCACAGTTTTCAACCTGCACTCTGAGCAAGCATTTCCCCCCTATTAAACTGCTTATGGATTTGGCGGAAAACTGCCCAGCGCGAAACCGACTCAAAACCCAATCCTCGATTTCTCGGCCATTTTGAGTCCTAAGGGAACTGCACACTGTGCCACTATCAAAATAGCTTAATAAGTTTGATTCGTTGTTGTTATATTCTTGAAGAGATAACTCGACAGCTTGTCTCAGTTCCTCTCTAATCTGTGGCGATGATATCAGTTGTAGAGTGGAGTTCAGTGCTTCCTCTTGAGTACACGAGTCAGGTAGCTCGGACAGCATGTTAGCGATACTTGCAAACCTCCCCTCTCTTCTGCTAAAACGATTCTCAGGTTGAATGCGACTCAATTCACGGTTAAACGCTGCCAATGCATCCAGGCTTACGTAATCATTTCCCGCGAAAGATGCACACAAAGGAATCAGTTTTGCGTGAATTTGAAAGTGTGGTGCTAGTTTTGTGCGGTAGAAAATTCTGGCTGTTAAACGACTCAAGTTCCAGTTGAGGAAAGAGAGTGGAATGTAGCCTGCTTTGATGTCAAAAATGAAGAAGTCGCTGTCATTACTTAGAACTGGGCAGTTCCAAGCTTGAGCCAGAGAGGCAATTTCTGTATCAGCTTCACTGTTGAGAAAAATGAGATTACATCTCAGATCAAAAAGTAATTATCATGACAAAATGAACTGCAGGCAGGTTGAAATGGCCTAAGTAAATGATAAAATAGTAAACATCCAGGCCCAGTTGTTCAAAAGGTGGATAGCACTATCCACCGGATAAATCACTATCGAGTGGATAAGTACAGCATGTATTAACAAAATCCATTGCGTTATCCACTGGATAATGATTTATCCGGTGGATAGCGCAATCCACCTTTTGAACAACCAGGTCCTGTGGTTAACCCCAGGGACCGCTAGGGATTTGTAAGAGATATTCTCACTTTTGTACCAAGTTGGGATGTGATTGCATTCAAATTATGCCCAATGAATGCCCCAGGGGTTAGGGGTTTGTTGATATCATATTACAATATATTATTACAGGGGTTCCTTAAGGTGATCCAGGGGCAGATACAGGGGTGGTGGATTGCCCCCCCCCCCCCCCCCCTAGAGAGTTAAATCCATCCTCCTTTGAAAAATCCTGAATCCACCCCTGTGATCCCTAGGATGGCTAACGATAGGTGCATTATACCCCCGCCCCATAGATGATGATGATAATAATATTAATAATGATAATAGTAATAATATTTATACATGTATTTATCCAGGGTACCCACATCACCAAGGTGTTTTTCAGGGGGGCCCTGCAAATAATCCTATACCTGCCAAGTCTCACGCCTGCCTGCAAGTCCAAAACTCTGATCTCATGCCAACTCACGCCTATGGAGCAATTTCTCATGCCTGGCTTACAGACTTGAGCTATCAGCCTTAACTGATTGCATGATCCAGTTAAAAATATAGTTACGTTCATGAAAATTTGGCACTTTTTGGTAGGTTTGTATCATTCTGAACATTCAGAGGTCCATGGAAACTTCCGAATTCTTCAGAGCATGCACCCTGGATCCAGAGTTCCGTTCTCTGAATATCATGAGTGAAATTAACCGCATAAACGGTTAGAAGAAGCTCGCGAGACGGACCTCTGGTCACTCGAATATACAACCTCATTTCCATGCGAGGATCTAGTTCAGAATCTGAACTAGGTCGCTGATTGGTTCTCCTACTTGTTTCCAGACTCTACCGGGAGTTAACGATGCAACAGCAACTTTGATTGGCTGGACCGAAACAATTCTCAACGGGCGCGTGAAAAACCGGTTTCCCAAAGTGAAGCCACACAAACAACAATGGCGGGCGTAGATAGAGATCGCGGCTTTTTGCGATCTTTAAGAAACGCTGTGGGTTACTCTTTAGTATCCAAATTTTCAAAATATCAGAGAACTAATTTATTCAGCGCAAGGATGTCTTGAAAAGAGGTGTTGACATGCCAGACACAACTTATTAATTCGTGTTATCGTGGAGTGTTGTTTGAACGAGGAAAATTTTTATCTCTAGCACGGAGGCGTGCTTTGGAGTTGCAGGTATTCTCGCTGAACGATTTCGCTGACCACTGGTAGGTGACAGGAAGAGAAATAGGTGTACTGGATTAATTGCGTGCGGATATCAAGGATTCTTTGTTTGTTAAATCTCTCGCCTTTGAAAACGGTTGTATCCAGAAAGTTTACTTCTTTGTCTGAGATTAATGTTTGTTTGCAAGGACAATAAAATCTTCTATCTCCTTTTTCTCGACACTCTACAGTGAAAAAATGTCATCGATGTATCTTTTTTGATTTAATATTTCTGTCTCGACCGCGTTTTAAACATGTCAGCTGTTAGATTAAATGTAAACAAACAGACACGCTTTGGTCCCCACGGTTTAAAACCGGTTTGGTGAGATATCTGATCCACAAATCGCATGGAAATGAGGTTGTGTACTCGAGTGCCCAGAGGTTTTTATTTTTTCTCGGCGCGTTGCGCCTCGTTGTCGCGGCTTCGCCGCTCAACTTCGCCGTTTTCACTAAAAAATAAAAACTTCTGGCACCCAGGGTACAGAGCACGTAAGGACAACTTCGGAATTAGATCGGGTTGTCTTCGAATTGGGTCGGGTCGCCTTCGGAAATCCTGGCACTCCCACGATATTCTCACGCCTATCACTTGGAAAAACTTGTAGGTATCAGCAGGTAAATAATCCCCACCGCCGAAAATTCGACTTCCCCTACGACAATGTATGGATAATAATTAAATTTATTATCGGTACATAAATGTATGGTATTACCTGTCACAGACAGCAAATTTTATGGCGCAATCCCTTAACGCCTGTAGAAACACAAGGTTGGCCAAAATCGGAAGAAGAAACAGTGTGTCGTCAGCTGATTTCGACAAATCGTGCGCTTTTTTGATGTTCTGGATTGCTCGCCTTTTGAGTGTCTCCAGCTTTTTATCGCTTGGATCATCCGCTCCATCGAGGATCACAAAGCATTCTACGCGTTTAGAATTCAGAGCATCAAAAAACGAAACTACAGCGTGGTAAAACTCCCTGTACTGCCCGCCACACTGGCAGTCGAATCCATTGTTCATGTAAAGATAGTGACATAAACAAGACCCATCTATGACAAGTTTTGTGTGCTGAAGGTCGATTGTTGTCCACAGACTTGCGATTGAGTTTATGTAGCTTGTAAGTCCAGGAATCCCCATCCTATCACATAAAATGACGCCGAAGTTGTGAGACAAAATGAGAGATGAGCGATAAATGTTACTAGGCTGGGGCGTCGGCTGGGGCAGGTGAAAAGTTAGCCGTTTTATGCGCCCGCGTTCCTTCGCGCAACCGGACTCCCTCAAACCGCTTAAAAAACGCCGGTACTTCATGTATCCCTTATTGTAATGAATTTAGATATATGGCGGTTGCACGATGACGTCATTTGACTACTTCTACCAGAATCCTTCAGTTTTTTGTTTGTAGTGCAAATTACGGCTATTGTTATTTAGACCGCACTGGGATTACACAATTTAAATAAGAAAGGAAAAACGAAATGAATTCTATTGTCATCGTGCAAATGGCCTATTTAGGGTCGGATTACAGTATCTAGGGTTGAAGCACTGATTTTAGTATTTAGGTTTAAGGTCGCGGGGGACAGGTTCCGCTCATCAGTAGAGTATGCATGAAGTGCGACAGCTGATACCGAAAATGCGCGAAATATTCACGAACAGGCTCTGTAATGTTTCTGCATCAATAATTGCACGTGCAAAGCGCTGTCTGGTAAAATACATTATTTTTCAACGCATTGTTCTTTCTGCATGAAGTGTTAACAATAGCGGCCCGTGTATTAAAATTTGCAAAATTACTATAAATATATATTTTTTGCATTCGTGTTTGCTCGGGAGCCTTCGGAAGCGTAAAAACAAGCAATTTTGTGTCCAAGAATTCAGCGCGGATAGAGAATTTCATGAGTTGAAACTGCAGGGAGGTAAACTAGGTGTATTGTAGATTGTCATATCTGACTCAAAATTTTTAAATAGGCTTTTAAAGGGAAGATATGAGGCTTCAAATTCTAACATGGACAATTTTACTCCTTTAAAAACTAATAACTCTTTAATTGAAGTTGAAATCCAAAAATCTGAGTCAGATATGACACAATAGACGTTTTGACGGACCAGTGAGTGGTGAAATCAACTTGCTTTGTGTTCTTCTCGAGGAGCAAACTTGGACACAAAACCACGTTTTTAAAAAATGTAACTTTGGTCGCTTACAGCATTGCCGCAAAGCGCGATCTCTTCAATTAAAAACAATCCTTATGCACTTCCATTATTCGCCAATATCTCTGTTAAATTTTAGCGAAATCGGCTTCGAAACGTTCACGATATAACGTTTTTCAAAGTGGTACCCCTGCTACAATTTTGCCTTATGAATTTATTCATGGCCAGGTATCCCCCGCGACCTTAAAAGGCGGGACTTAACCTAAATTTGAATGAAATTTGATAAGGTTTTAAAAGGGATAGGAGTAAGAAAATGATTTTTGGAACACCAACAGACAGTCGATACCCACGCAAGAGCACCCCAGGTTGCTAGTGGACTAACTTGGTATCCGTCTATTAATTATTAACTACAAATTCTATTTTTAAAACTTCACTAAATCTTCAGCATTTCTTATTTCTCTGAATTTTACCAATCCTTTGAGCAAAACTATTTCCTCCCAAACATACCCAAAAATCACCAAAAAATTTACAAAACACCCCATAACATTGGTTTATGTTTTAAGCATAGAGATTTTGGATTGCTTGAAACGTGAACGAGATATTTCCATTAAAGCCATGTCAAATACTGTTTCCAGTATTTCCAGGGATGCGGCTGCTAGTCCTCGGTGGTGTAGTGGATAGTGTGTATGGAGCAGATCATACGGCCCGGGTTCGATTCCCTATTCCGCTGTTTTTATCTTCTTTTTCTACTGAAATAAAAACTAAGTGTCTAAATACAAAATAATAAGGGATACACCAAAGTACATACCGAAAATCGAGCCTAGTAAAAAGTTCCACTTTATGTGAGGCAAAAAGGCGACTAACATGGGCACATGATTCTCAGCTGCAGTGGACCTATGAAAAATTTACCCGACGTGAATGGAAATGTTGAGCAGAGTTTTAAAAGATAGTGTTACATTGAAAGGTATTTATTTTAAAATCAAACGAGGATCAAATACCAACATTGTGGAACTAATGTTTTTGAAAAACGCGGTTGCAAATTGTTGGTCTTGATAAGGACTCGTCTTGATAACATGTAAAAAAAATTAATTGTTTCCAGAGGACACCAGAAAGTTATGTGAGGGTGGTAAAGGGTTTTTTCGTGATCCGTGAAAGGCCTTTTTTTTCCCGTGAATTGTGAAATGGCTATTTTTTTCTCGTGAAACATGATTTGGTTACATTCCCGTAAACCGTGAATCGACTTTTTTCATGAGAACTGCAAAATGACTGTTGTTTTTTTCTCGTGAAATGCTACTGTAAACCTTGATTCTTTCATTTCTCCCAAAAAATTATCCAGTAAGCGTTTAACTACGCCGGTGGTAAATTGCGTGACGAATAAATAACCGTGACTGCTCGTCATTCTGGACCCCAAGGTCACTCTACAAGGTTAGGTACTTTTACACAACATCAGCAAAACAAAGAACTCAGCTGTCTTTTACATCAGGAAGAACGAGGAGTGGACGGTCGGTGAAGACAACAAACAAAGCTGTACTTTGGATGTAATTTAATTAGCAAAAAGTAAGGAATGTTTTTTTTTTCGTGAAATGGCCATTTTATTCTCCGTGAAACGTGAAATGACAATTTTATTTTTCGTGAAACGTGATCCAGACCCCCTCTTTACCACCCTCTTATGTGCCATATGAATCAGAAAACTCCGCGAGGACAATGTAACACGGTGTTCGAAGCGACGTGTTCCTCCAAATTGCCGCCAAAACTGGCTAACGCATTTCCCGAAACTGTAACCGGCGACAAAATAGTGATGTCTATTGAGATGTAATAAGGCAACATGGAGGTGCACTGAATCCAGACAAATCTACAGTGAAACACAAATTCGTTTTTTTTTCGTGGATTGTGCGTCTAAATATGAATAAAGATCAAATGAGTTTCACAGGAAGTAATGATTTTTTTCCTAACACTTTGTTATATACTGACTCCTGACAAATTAAATCCAGACAATCCTCAAACACTTTACTTTGGCCACGAGTAGTCTTCGTACGAAGTTAGAGTGAAACAAAGGTTCGTGTTTTCGATTTCTCTCAATGGCGCAGCGAAATACTGATAGACCAATTTAGCTTCACCTGCCTCGCCAATTGACTTTTGCTGCGAAATTTTTAATTAATGTTTACCCAATGTGCTATTTTTTAAAATATTCCACTACGCATTAAACGTTTCAGGAAGATAAGTTACATATGCAAAGTATAATTCCCTTGGAGTTTCTTTGGTTCTTTTTAAAGGTTGTTTTTCAGATAGGTGCCCAAGTAAATTGAAATCCCTTATTCTTGTAACTTAGTTTTGTTACTGTGTGAATCTGAATTTCACCTCTTTCTTTAACAACAAACTATTTTTGCCTAAACAGTCTGAAAAAATATCTATAATATTGAAACAGATAACCTTTATTACAAATTTTAATCTCTTCGTTATTTCTAATCAGTTTTGAGATATTGATCTCCCCCAATGTATTTCGGTGCGCGATCAAAAGAATATAAATACTCTCTAGTCATTAGATTTGGTGTTCATTGACACATTCTAAAGGCCTTGATAGAGTAGGGAGATAGTTGTCGACAACTATATATATATCTGTATTCGAGATTTAATTAAAAGGAGTCGACCGCTCCGGTTGTGTTCGATAGAGTGATTTTACTCAGACCGTGAAACAGTATCTAGCAACAAATGAAAATTAGCCAAAATTAGTAAAGCCTAAACAAAAGCAAACAATTAAATGAATGTATTATAATGCCTACTAGTGCCTACTAGCTTAGTAACTATTTCACGGTTCAAAGAAAATCACTCTACAGCTTTTCCAAACTCTTCCAGGGGACAGAAAATGCCTATAACCTCGTCCCCAGGACCCTCTCCCCTTTACAATGGCGTAGAAACCCTGGGTCAAAGCTACCAAAATACTTCAAGAATCATAGGTATTTTGTCACGTGATACACGATGAAATGCCGGCGTTTTTGGTGGTTATTTTCAAAGACTGTGCGTTAGCCGTGTTTGTGTTCTGGTAAGACATTTCATTATGCGACAAAATACTCCAGGGATTTTGGAGGATTGCGGCAGCTTTTGTTTTGGGGTTCCTTCTTCGCCCGCCATTTGAAAACAGAGAAGGACCTGGGAACGAGGTTGCTTTGTAACTACGATAGGGAGCCTTACTCTCTCCCCCCCTCTCTGGTACTTCCATATATGAGCTATATAGGAATGTGCCGCTGTGAAGGGTGTCGTTTTCAGGCAGTTTAGTCTGGGATAAGGTATAGTAATCAGAGATTTTTCAGTGGTCTAGAATAGGGTATCATTTTCCGCGAAACTGATCAGTCGAGTGAAGAATTTAGTCCAGGCCAGGTTTACTAGCAAGTGGCATTTAAAAATCAGTACGACGGGCAGTACGGTATTTTCACTGAACCCTGGCATCTTACACTATGATAGTGAACGAGTTTCTGGAAAATAGGAAGTCTGGAATAGGTCTTGGATAGGGTAGGGAACGAGGACGGCAATGCCAAGGAAAACGTCACTTGAAAAAAGGATTCGCGATATTTCAAACTTCTTTGCAATTGTTCCAATTTGTTTAATTTGTCTAATATGACTGGATTGTCCAGGAGCTAAATTTGTAGGGTCAGCCTTTAAGTTCAAATAGAGAAAGGAAAATTAACCGTCGTGTGTTCACGTTCTCCACGAAACCTATAATTTGATCATTTGGCATCATTGTTTTGCAGGGAAGGCAAAGAAATGTACCAAAATATAAAACGAACGTGCATAAGCATTGTTTTCGCTCATTAAGTAACAATGCGTGTAAGAACTAGGCAATCCTCTATTGTTCTGCGGCATTTCGCTTTCCCCACATACGATTGTTTAGGCCCAGTTCAAACGTCGAACTTCACATGTGCCGAACCTAATGCAAATGAGCAAAATCTATTGTTCTTGCTAATTTGCATTAGGTTCGGCACATGTGAAGTTCGACGTTTGAACCGGGCCTAAGATTTTCTTACTGAGAATGGATCAACCTATGGACAACACGTTTTTGAAATAAAATGTACTCTGAAACTATATTTTAAAACGATATTTCTTTTGTGTTACAAGATTTTATCCAGTCATGAGACTCCAAAACAATGGCCAAGAAAGGCTTCTAATTTTCCATGTTTCCCACATAGAAATTTCGTGGCATCAAAACTCAGAATAGTTTTCACTAAAAGGGAATCAATAAGTAAACTAGAGAGAAATAAATGCGCTACCTAATGAAGTGATAGTAGATTTTCATGTTTTAGTCAATGAGGTGGACCGTTTCAACAATATCACAATTAACACCTTTCTGCATTCCTTGCCGTTGGGTTGCCTAGTTCTTACTAGGACCATTACTTAAACGTATTGTTTTGTGCCGTTCTCTCTGCCGTCGCCGTCGTGAATGCGTAAGCTCCCTAATGTTCACTGCGCAGATGAACCTCGTTTCCAGTGCTAGCCGCGCGGCTATGGCAATATGACTCAGTTGTCTACAACCGTCTCACAGACTAGGAAAAACAAGTTGTCGACGATAGAACTGCAGCTTTTGTCATCGATAACTAAAGATAACATGAGAGAATAAGAACGATTTTGTTACAGTTCTGACGTCACAGATTTTACAGATCACAGATCTTGTCGTCAGGCTCCATCATGCATGCTGTCAAATCTATGATTTATTTTATTTGTTTCGTCAGGCTCCATCATGCATGCTGTCAAATCTATGATTTATTTTATTTGTTTCTTTTTGTGATTTGGGACATGTCGCTTGAGCAAATCCGACGCGCCTATTACGTCTCAAATTGCCATGAAAGAAGAGAAGAGAGCAAGAACACTCTCAAAGAGTTTCACCCTTTGTTCTCTCCTCTCCTCTCGTGGCCGTAAAATTGAAAGCCGAGATTCACCCCTGAGGATAGTTAATAGTTAATGGTAATGGAACTTTAGTTAATAATTACTTTAGACGTATCACAAAGCGGCAGACAAGATAATATTTGAAACATGCAACGTCAACCGTCTTCGCTCTGATTCAAATCGCTTCCAAAACAACTCAAAAAAACCTCAGGAACACAGGTAAATAACAATATTTTTATTAAATGATTATGTTATAGCTAATACAGCATTTGGGTTCCCTGTGGATGTGATAAAGTTAACAAAAGCGCTCTAACTAATGGCGGGCCGCACTCTTTACAAAGCGTTTTGTCAACTGAATTCGTGCAGTTTGTGTGCAGCAAGATTTTTTTTCTGACTCAACTGTTAGATTAGCAATGGTTAGAGGGGGATGGGAAAAACATTTTCTGCAGAACAGGCTTGCACGTATGTCACTATGATGTTGCAAGGCAATAAATATAATTGTCAGTTAAAAGCGTTGCCAATAGCGAGCGCGATGCGCGGGCCACTCGCTCGAACTTTGCGCCGTTTTCAAAGCGTTTTGTCAGCAAATTCGTGTGCAGTAAGATTTTTTTTTGACTTGTTAGATTCGCAATGGTTAGAGTGCAATGGCAAAAACATTTTCCGCAGGACAGGGTTTTCAGTTGAAAGTGTTGCCAAATAGCGAGCGTGATGCGCGGGTCACTCGCTTGTATGTTGCGCTTTTTTACTCGACCGGTTAACGCAGTCCAGATCGATTTTTAGACGACGTGCTCTTTTACTCGATCGGTTAAAGTAGTTCAGACCTAGAGTACATTAACTGAGGTTTTAAAAACTAAAATAGGCCTTTCTATATGCCGGACAATAAGAAAAGTTAAATAAACGATGGCTTCCCTTTGAAATCCTAACTGGAACAAGCAAAAGGTAAGCGCCCGCCTCTCACGCCTGAGGGAACATTGTTTGTGTTGAGATAATTATTCAAATTTGGACCGTTTAAGGTGGCTCCCAACAGTTTCCAGCACTTTCCACAAACTTAGATTTTGATGGTTCATTATAACCACTCTTCATCAGTTGATGCTACAATCATGATATCAAACGAATGCCCAATGATTTAAGGTGGCTCAGAACCCCACCGACAGAATTTTTTTAAACTTTGCCAAAAGTTGCATCTTATCCTACTGATCAAAATTCAACAATAAAAAATGGGGTTCACCGAGTCATTTTTTGGTTATTAACACTTAAAGCTAAAATTAAAGGTGTTTTCAGCACGTTATACTGTTGCTATAGTAAAATATTGTGTCACAAAAAATGATAACAACGTGTTCACCAATCATTGGGCATTCGTTTGATATCATGATTGTAGCATCAACTAACTGATAAAGAGTGATTATAATGACCCATCAAATTCTAAGTCTTGAAATGTGCTGGAAACTGTTGGGAGCCACCTTAAATTGATCAAAACATATAAAATGCCAAGTTTTATTTCAATCATTCAGTTGTTAAAACTACTTTCGAACAACATGTCAAAGCATAGACATCAGCCCGGCTTTTACGCATCATTTTCATCAGTTTCAGCCTAACTTTTACTGACAATAAAATGTTATATCAAATATAAAAAAAAATCCAAAATATAAAATGGTTATTTGAAGCTTTGGCACTTTGCTATGTTGCTTTCACTTGAACAGCAGCTTTGTTTTTCTCAATTGTGACTTGGAAAAATGTTTCGAAGTATTTCCATGACAGTGTGTCGAATGTGTCTCATCTTCCAACAGTAGATCAGAGGATTGAGAGATGAATTCGCTCAGGAACACCAGAGTACTAGTATGTAATACCAAATGCCATGTCACGGTGCTTCCTCCGGTGGTGTCATAGATAACCACTACACAACGGTGTGGTAAATAACAGGTTAAAAACACCAGATACACGTAGAATGTACCAACTGCAGATTTTATCAGCCTTGCAAAATTTGATGGCCCGGCGTCTTCATTCTGTGCTTGTAGTTGTACTTGCAGGGCTTCTATTTGATTGCTGTGGTGTCGTACGGCTAAATAAATCTTGAAATAAAGCAAAGCTGTGGTCAGGTAGCAAACACCCTCAATAGTTGTTCTAATGATGACTTCAACATTTCCTGAGATCCCTGACCCGAAAACAATCAACGTCGCAAGAAATGCACTGAACACCCAAAGTGAGATCACTACAGCAACAACACGCTTGTGAGTCACAAGTTCCTGATATCTGAGATGGAGATAAATAGCCAAGAATCTGTCTGCAGTTAGAGCCACAATACCAAAGAACGAAGCAAAAACAACAACACTCCCTGAGAAGCTCAAAGCATCCAGCGTGATCTTAAAAGCCTGGGTATCAGTGTTTTGTTCTATGATCATGACAAGATATGCAATGTACAAAGGTTGAACCAGTAAACCAACACCAAGATCAGAAACGGCCAGACTGAAGAGCAATGTTTTTAGAGGCTTCGGCAAAGAGGAGGTTTTTCTCAGCGCAAGCATTGTTATAATGTTCAACACGATGGTGGTACAAAATAAGAAGGCGTTGAGGACGCAGTTAGCGATGAGCGTCGAATTCAAGTCTTGTGCCATTGTGTAGAACTTAACCTGCTTTGTAAAAGAGCTCTGCCGGTGGAAGTTTCTAATGTACTTATGTGTTCTTTCTAGCAGATAAGCTTTTGTAGGTACCTCCCAGGCTCTGTAAGCGCACGCGGATAGTTTGATTTGTAAAAAAGTGCAGGTAGACAATATCGGTCTTTTAGTTCCACGTTCGTGAAGTTATTGAGATTGATGAATAATCTTGATGTTCTTCCCGGCGATTTTTCGGCTTTGGTTGAAATAATCAGGCTATTGCTGTATGATAAAATAGACGTTTGAACCCAACGTAAGTGCAACTTTATCACCAAATAGTTAAAAACGGATCTTGCGTCTTATTTTCCTTGTTTTTATGTGGTTCTAATAAACAGGTGTTTTACGCCCATTAAAAATGACTCAATTAAATATATTTTATTTTTAGCTTCGATAAATGAAAAGCGAGATATCAGGATACAATAATCTAGTATTAAAGCTCGTCAAGTTATAAGCAAACTGAACGATGTTGTCAAAACACCAACGTAATTACAAATTTTAATCTCTTCGTCTTTTCTAATCAGTTTTTAGATATTGATCTTCCCCATATCTTGAATTGTGGCAATGTATTCCGGTGCGCGATCAAAAGAATATAAATACTCTCTAGTCATATAGATTTGGTGTCCATTGTTGACGCATTCTAAAGGCCTTGACAGACTAGAGAGATAGTTGTCGACAACTATATATATATATATATATATAGACAGTTAAATTGAGAATAGAAATTTTCACAACAAAGATTATGAGTGAAAAAGTGCCTCAGCCGGGAGTTGAACCCGGGTCTCCTGATGACCGGACAGATGCCTTACCACTAGGCCACTGAGACAACCACACTTACACAAACACAAACAACACATTTGTGGCTTCATAGTGGAAAGCTCTTGGGAGACATTTTTACACAAATTCTGCAATTAGGATCGCGTCACTTTACCCAGTCGTTCAGCGATTCACAGTCCACTCCCCTTGGAAATTAATTTACAAATTAGTGTGGGAAGGGAGATATGGACAACTAATTGCCTCATAATCTTTGGATCACCAACCTGTTCTCGTTCGGAAGGCGATTCACAGCGATTTCTGAAATAAATACATAGACAGTTAAATTGAGAACAGAAATTTTCACAACAAAGATTATGAGTGAAAAAGTGCCTCAGCCGGGAGTTGTGAAAATTTCTGTTCTCAATTTAACTGTCTATGTATTTATTTCAGAAATCGCTGTGAATCGCTTTCCGAACGAGAATAGGTTGGTGATCCAAAGATTATGAGGCAATTAGTTGTCCATATCTCCCTTCCCACACTAATTTGTATATATATATATATATATATATATATATATATATATATATATATATATATATGTATTATATATGTGTGTGTGTGTGTATTCGAGATTTAATTAAAAGGAGTCGACCGCTCAGTTGTGTTCGATAGAGTGATTTTACTCAGACCGTGAAACAGTATCTAGCAATAAATGAAAATTAGCCAAAATTAGTAAAGCCTAAACAAAAGGAAACAATTAAATTGGTGTATTATAATGCCTACTAGTGCCTACTAGCTTAGTAACTATTTCACGGTTCAAAGAAAATCACTCTACAGCTTTTCCAAACACTACCAGGACCCTCTCCCCTTTAAAATGGCGTAGAAACCCTGGGCCAAAGCTACCAAAATACTTCAAGAATCGTAGGTAATTTTGTCACGTGGTACATGATGAAATGCCGGCGTTTTTGGTGGTTATTTTCAAAGACTGTGCGTTATCCGTGTTCGTTTTCTGGTAAGACATTTCATTATGTCTGATGCGACAAAATACTCCAGGGATTTTGGAGGATTGCGGCAGCTTTTGTTTTGGGGTTTCTTCTTCGCCCGCCATTTGAAAACAGAGGAGGGCCTGGAAGCAAAGTGGCTTTGTAACTGCAATCTGGAGCTTCCCCCCCCCCCCCCCCCACAATACGGTAGTATACTCCTATATATGAGCTTTATAGCTATGTGCCGCTGTGAAGGGTATCGTTTTCAGGCAGTTTAGTCTGGAATATAAAATATCAGCAAGACCACAGCGACAAACCGTTGCCGGTGCCGGATCTCCCAGTTGTAGACCTGGATCAGTACAATAATTACTTGTATAAAATCAGAAAATGGCAAACTGATCCTTACGGCAAGGCGATGAAGGAGTAAATAAAAGAATAAAACAAAATTTATATATATATTAAAACAAAATATAAATATATATATATATACCGTATTTTCTCGATTAAACGCCGGACCCCGATCAAACGCCGGCCTCGTATAAACGCCGGGTCCCCGAGGCCAAGTTTGAAATAAACGCCGGTGGCGTTTGTTTGAGGTCCCGGCGTTTATTTGCGTGGAGCCAACAAGTAAAGATATTAGAACAGCACTGCTATGACACGTACTAGTATACGGTATACTGCTTTTGCAATTTTAATAAATGTTTAACGAACAAGTCTGGCCTGACATTAACTGCGATGTATGTTGTACAACAACACAAAATTGAAAACATACGGCAATGTTCACGTTCCTGTATTTACGACTGACGCACTCTTTTCTTTGTAGTGCTCGCTGTCGTTAAAATCGCGAGGATCCCGTCAGCGTTTGTTTATTAGCTGTTTTAGTCTTGTCAAAAATTATGCTATCTGGGTGGAATAAATCGTGTATTGAACAGTAAAAGGGACTTCAAGGCCGCCTTGTTCCAAGTTTCTATCTGTGTAGATTTCCTGTCTCACTTTAGCCGAAACATTCCCTTCTTGTTTTACGAAAAAGCAAAGAGTGGATGAGAGCTCGATAGGGATGATAGGGATGTGTCCGACATTTATCTTGTCGTTATCAGGTCCATGCTCCCGGTACACAGCCATCGCACATGGATGGTACTTGTTGTTTTCTTGACAGAAAATTTTACTTCATTAATAAACGCCGGACCCCGATTAAACGCCGGCTTCAAATAAACGCCGGGTCCCCGAGAGCAAGTTTGAAATAAACGCCGGGGGCGTTTAATCGAGAAAATACGTACACAAAGGGAAAACGTCATCTCCTCTAGGAATAAATAGACGTGACGAACTCATTGACATACGACACCTAGTCTCCTGCGCCAATAATAATCTATTGTTTTTATTTTCATAATTTCAAACTCTTATTTGTAACGAACTTTTAGTTTTAACTTCATTTTTCATTTTTCTGTTAGCCCCTGAAGAAGGTTTGTTTTCAAACCGAAATATTGGGCAAATTCGTTTTAATTTATACAGTCGATCCCATTAACGTTGTTCAAGAAAAAAATACATTTACAAGTTAAGTCACGTGCCTCATTAACATTCAAATTACGCGCGTGTGGAAACTGAATTATTCCATTGGAACGTGCAGCTGAACACATGTGTAGAAAATGGCCACGGCGGGAAGTTCAAAACAGTTTTTAAACTGTTTAGAAGTACGCGTTTTGGATGAAAAGAAAAAAAGTAGTTACCTAACAAGAAGAATAACTAATTTCCCATTTCTGGAAAGCGTCGAAGAATTCCGTTCGAAGAGGGGCGGTAAGGGGGGTCCTTCGCACGTTTCACGGGTATTAAAAACGATCAATAACGAATCACGGCGATTAATATTCCAATTTCACGGTTCACAGAAAATAACATAATCGAAAGGGTGTACTTTTAGTAAAATTCTCCATAATGTAGTTTTACTTAACTTTTTGGTCTTCTTTTGTCGAGGGTTAGTTCCAATCCTTTTGCTTGGAAGTTATTTTGTCTTGTGTTCAACAGTTGAAACGAATGTAACGTGATTAAAGGACATTAAACACCAATCTAAACATCTTTAGAAGTTACCTAGATGAGCTTGGATGTTACTCGAACCGTTCTTCAGCTCCGAGTTGTTACAGCTCGTAGAAAAGTAATTTCATCGTCGTTGTCACTGTCAACAATTGTAGGTTCTGTACAGCCCCCGAAATGATCCCGACCCCGAAATGATCCCCGACCCCGAAATGATCCCCAAATCGACCACGAAAAGATCCCGACCCCGAAATGATCCCCATTTTTTTCACACTGACCCCGAAATGATCCCCAAGTAATTTTTGGAATGGAATGGCCTTCCATCCAGAGAAAGCTGGAATGAATAAAATAAAGGCAGTTAAGGTTACAGTGTACTTACAGATCGAAAATTTATTGAAAATTTTTTTTGGCGTTAAAATAAAGTTTACAGAATGAACTTTCATCCAAAAAAAGTATCGAAAAATAGTGAAAATTGACGGAGAAATGACGGTATAACTTTTGTGGGCGGAGTTTGTTTATTAAGCGATATGTTTTTTTAAGTGCCGTTTTCTCAAAGTTAATTTTTCGCTTGCTGGGGACACTTTAAAGAGCTACAACTCAAAGGGAATTTGTTCGATTTTCCTTAAATTTGGACAGAAGCTAGGCTAACATATAGTCAACAAAAACTTGCCGGCGAATTTCTTAATTCCGAAAACTTTTTCGTCAAGAGGCATTTCCGTGCGATCATTCCAATTTTTTTCTCCCCTTTTCGAAAATATTCTGTAACTTTTCACTGCAATTGAATGTGGAAAATCGCCGACACGTTTTTTAGCGCTTCGTGTCCGGAAACCCGAGAACAAATCAAATTAGCAAAATATAATAATCGCTTTGAGTTTTAGCGTTTTAAAGCTGATTCGGACGTTCGAATTTAGACGTCGTAAAAAATTCGACAATTCATTTTATTACCAAATGGTTTCCATATTTAGCCAGCTCTATAATCTTTAGGGACCGGTCATTATTTACTGGGGGGGGGAGGGCCACTATATTTGGGGGGAGGGTCACTATTTTTTGAGCTCCACTTTGGGGAGGGCCATTTTTTAAAAAAATTCATTGAGGGGAGGGCTACGAGTTATTGAGATTATAAGTATTTACCACCAGTCTCTGAACTCAGAGTTCTCTTGATTTGGGTCACTCTACTCCGTGGATTTTAATTTGTCACTGGTTGCAGCATAAAAAGTGAAATACGGGCCTATATAATAAATGTATACATGTATTATAAATAAAAAAAGGTCTTTATTAAATGCATAACTTGTTGTTATTTTATCGACGGTTTATTCTTGAAACTGTATTCTGTAACTTATTTCTACACGTGTTCGCTAGATTAAATGTCAATACTCGTTCTACACTCGATATTCTTCAACTATTTTTCCGAACGTTTCGATAATCCGTACTCTAAACAGTGTCAATGATCAAAACTCCTTCCATAAAAGTAAAAACATCACCTTTCGGTTCTCAATAATTCTTCACTCTCTTCGATCACGTGAGGTGATTTTCACCGCCACGTGTAATTATGACATAATTAATTTCTTACATAACTGTTCAAAGAAACACTTAATATTTGTGTCGGTTTCTTACATGATTCATTTGTTGTACGAAGTTTGTACAAATTTAAAAATACAACTCATGAGAAGATGTCATGATCAGTAGCAGCTAAAAACTGCAAATTAAAAGTTCCATGTCTGACTTGCGCACGTGCACCGCACATTGATTATAACTGATGATACCTAATAATATACTCTACTTTTTGAACAGAAACAATATTTTCTTCAAGAATAAAAGTAATATAGAAAACTTCTGACAGTTAGTCTGACACATGATCTAGGTATGGCGTGCAAGTTGGGGAATTATCCCAGTATGGGCCATAATCGTCATCTGAACTATTCTCCTGCACTGGACTGATTCGGCTGGCCGCTTCAAAAACACTGCAGTCATCGTCATCATCGTATCCGTCGTCATCACCATCATCATCAAAATCATCATAATCATCATAATTGAGATCATCATCATCTTCATTGTCGTCGCCGTGGTAAGTACTGGTACTGGTTGCAGTATTGCCTCCATTTTTGCCTAGTAGGCTGGAGAGGTAGTCCCTTGGGTCACTGCTAAGCCGAGTTGTATCATGTTGGCATACCAATAACTCCAACCATTTCTTCTCTCTTTTGTTTAATTTGAAAACAAACTCGTTTACTATATGACTTTTTTCACAGCGAGAGTCCTCGTCTTATCCAGGGGCGATCTTTTTCATAACTTCTGATGTCTTCTGAGAGGTACGCATAGCCTTACTTTTTGCCGCACGGTGTTTGTTCTGTTTTTTTGATCGCGATTTTCTCTTGAAGGCTCCAAAATCTACCTGAAAGAGATTCGAGGCCTTCCTTCCAAGCTCTTCCAAGGTCAGTTAACTTTGATCCTGTGGAAACCAGCTTCTCTTTTAACTGGCGCAGCTCAGAAATTATGTCCTCGTCAAACTTGTATGACGTTCTTCGGCCAGCTTTAATTTTTCCGTTTGCAAGAATTGAGGACTGTGGATCACTCTTCACTTTGTCTTCAATTCCTTGTACAAAGTTTTCGACCTGTTCCATTTGATTTAAGTTCATTTTTATAATGCTGGAATCATGAGGCTTTAATGTGTGGTTCTCCCTCAGTAAGTAGCCAGCTGTGGAGGGGGTTTCTGTTTTCTCCAGTTGCTGTGTTTTCCTCTTCACCTTCTCAACTTCGTGGCGTACCATGTACTGGCGCCTTGCCTCCTTGTGGAACTCTTCCGAAAACTTTTTTTTGGATACAGCCAAAAAGGAGACATTTTCAACGAAAAAGGATTCATACACTCGGTTGTAGAAGTGGTTTATTGGTGTTCGTGGATTTGGAATCCAACCAAGCGCCTTGTCTCTCCGTATTTGTAGCCCAGATGAGCTTGTTTCCGTACCAGTCACTACCTCATTCACAGGGGAATTGTTTCCTTGTCTGTATGCTTTAAGAAGCCTTTCTGCTTCAAAGACGCTCATCGCTTTTTTTAGAGTAAAAAAATCAAGAATGATCAATATGTTAAATTAGACAATGACAGCGAGGATAACGACAATAGTGGTTATGACAACAACGACGAAGATGATGACGACGACGACAATGACGACAGCGGTGGCAGCGTGAGCAATGCTATCAATGAAGGCAACAATGATGACAACAGCGAAGAAGTGCAAATAAGTGACATTCTGTGTACTACAAAATCTGGTAGAACATGCAGGACATGGAAAGGACGATATCTTTATTATTGATTCTTTTAAACAAGGTTAATATCTAACTATAGGAAAAGCTGAGAGTTATTTATAATCCACTGTTTTACTGTTTTGCCGTTGGGGAGGGTCACAATTTTTTTATTTGAGTTTTTGGAGGGTCAATATTTTTTAAACCCTTTATGGGGGTGGGCCACCACTTCTTGGCCAAACTTTTTCTCAGTTTAGTGGCCCTCCCCCCCCAATAAATAATGACCGGTCCCTTAATTTGATATTTGGGTTTAGGTATATTAAGTGTAATCTTAACACACTAGAGCTGTTATACTGGAGACACCCTCGAAGGTACACTGTAACCTTAAGGAAATTTTGATTCTCATTATATGCAGTATTCACTTATTTATTCATTTTGGACAATTCTTAAACTAAATAATTATAACGCAATTTTTAACGATTTTTCAAGAAACTATATCATTTCTTATTTTTTCGAGTGTAGCGTTTTCAACTGTAACTAATAACAAATACAAACTTATCCGCTTCTTTTGCAGACCGGCATGATTTAAAAGAGGAAACAAACATGATCGAACGTGAACATCAACAACCATATTATTCCAGCAACGAGAAGTACAACACAATCCTACTTCCTCACGCCATCCTTGTCACCTTAGATGTTTCCTCGCTATACACAAACATTCCTACAAATGAAGGCATTAACCCATGCAGAAGAATTTTGGACGCAAGACACACGAAAGATATCCGTGCAGAAGCCATCTGTGACCTCATGCGTATGATTCTGACAATGAATAACTTTATCTTTAATGACGACGAACACTTTATTCAAAAACACGGCGCTGCTATGGGTACGAAAATGGCACCAGCGTATGCGAACCTCTTTATGGGTGATCTCGAGAGAAAAGCATTAGAAGGATTTCCACACAAGTCATACATCTGGTGGGTGGTTTCCGCCCGTTACATTCAACAGTTTCAGCGTTAATACAGATGTGTGACGAGTGGTTTGAAAATATGGATAAGGGGATGTTGACAGGTGTGGTATTTTTAGACATAAGAAAAGCATTTGATTCGATAAACCATCCCATTTTGCTCCAGAAAATGCAATTTTATGGTGTTTCTGGTTGTGAGTTGAATTGGTTCACTTCCTATCTCAAATGCAGAAAACAACAATGTTTCGCTAATGGGTCTCTATCATCCCCAAAAGAAATATTATGTGGTGTTCCACAAGGTTCAATTCTAGGGCCCCTCTTATTTCTGCTATATATAAATGACCTACCAAACTGTCTTACCTCTACTACCCCTTGCATGTATGCAGATGATACACAAATCTTCACATCTTCGCTTAACGAAGTTGATCTTACCACTGACTTAAATTTAGATATTGAGCATATGTGTGATTGGCTATCTGTAAATAAACTACAGCTTCATCCATCAAAAACTAAGCTGATGATTATTGGATCTGCATTTAATCTCAACAATAAAATCGAGGATATATCAAACAATGTTTTTATAGAAAACACTAGAGTTGCTCGAGTAATATCAAATAAATGTCTTGGCGTAGAAATTGATGAAAGACTAACCTTTCAAAACCACATTGATAGTATTTGTAAGAAAGCAAGTGCAGGGATTGGTGCTTTGCGACGAATTAAGCCGTTTGTCCCAACCTCTTCACTTGAATCAATATACCAAGCCGTAATACAACCATATTTTGATTATTGCTCCCCCTTGTGGGACACATGTGGCAAAGGCCTTAAAGACAGAATACAGAGGTTGCAATCTCGTGCGGCCAGAGTAATTCGTACCGGTGCGGGCTATGAGACTCGTTCAAGGGATGTA
The DNA here is from genome assembly GCA_022457155.1 of Cladopsammia gracilis. Lineage (NCBI taxonomy): Eukaryota > Metazoa > Cnidaria > Anthozoa > Scleractinia > Dendrophylliidae > Cladopsammia > Cladopsammia gracilis. Next base: position 352,947 of record JAJGOT010000498.1, on the reverse strand, counting down.
ATCAAGTGTTTAGACTGGAAAACTCTCCAAGATAGGCGAACTGAAATTAAATCAACCTTAATGTATAAAATAATGAATAATCAAACTGCTCCATATTTAAGAGAGTCCTTTGCAAGACTATCTGAAAATCAAACTCAATATAATCTACGAAATCTTGATACAGACCTGGTACTTCCAAGGCCGAAAACCAACTATCTAAAGCGTAGTTTCAAATATAGCGGTGCTATGCTCTGGAACAGTCTACCGATTGAGGCTAAAAAGGCAAACACACTATCTCAGTTTAAACGTAGTGTAGCCTCTATGCCTGCCACTGAGTTATGCTGAATATTTTCTCCTTATTGTAAATTGTTTTTATTTTATTTTGTAATATACATATTTGTTAAACGCCCCGCTTGGAAACCAACTATTGTATATAGTTGTAGTGGCTAGCGTTGTAAAATAAAGTATATGTTGTTGTTGTTATATATAGATGACATTTTCATGATATGGACATTGGACGAACAAAAACTTGACGACTTCCTACTCTATCTTAACAATATCCATCCAACTATTAAATTCACCAGTGGTCGCTCTACCTCTTCTATTCCTTTTCTTGACGTCAACATTCAACTTAATGATGGCAAAATAGAAACTGATCTCCACTGTAAACCAACAGACAAGCATCAATACCTCCTACATAGCTCAAGTCATCCATATCACACTAAGAAAGCTATTCCCTACAGTCTTGCCCTTCGGTAGCCTGTTCCAGGCGTTCAGATAGTGGGGAAAGCGCGAATAGTTGGGGAAGGCGCGCAGAAAAGCGAGCGAAAAAATTGCGGGAGGCGTTTCGCCTCCTCTCCCCAGCCTCCCCGCAATTTTTTCGCTCGCTTTTCTTCGCGCCTTCCTTAACTATCCGCGCTTTCCCCACTATCTGAACGCCTGGGACAGGCTAGCCCTTCGGTTACGCCGCATCTGTTCCACTGAAACAAATTTAGAAATTAGATTGAAAGAACTCCTTAAGTATTTAGTGAAGAAAGGATATGATAAAAGATTCTATTTTATTCTCCGTGAAACGTGAAATGACAATTTTATTTTTCGTGAAACGTGATTCAGAGTCCAGACCCCCCTTTACCACCCTCTTATGTGCCATATGAATCAGAAAACTCCGCGAGGACAATATAACATGGTGTTTGAAGCGACGTGTTCCTCTAAATTGCCGCCAAAACTGACTAACGCACTTCCCGAAACTGTAACCGGCGACAAAATAGTGATGGCTATTGAGATGTAATAATTATAAGGCAACATGGTGGTGCACTGAATCCAGACGAATCTACAGTGAAACACAAATTCGGTTTTTTTCGTGGATTGCGCGTCTAAATATGAATCAAATGAGTTTCACAGGAAGTAATGATTTTTTTCCTAACACTTTGTTATATACTGACTCCTGACAAATTAAATCCAGACAATCCTCTAACACTTTACTTTGGCCACGAGTAGTCTTCGTACGAAGTTAGAGTGAAACAAAGGTTCTTGTTTTCGATTTCTCTCAATGGCACAGCGAAACACTGATAGAAAAATTGGGCTGGGAAATGGGATTGGTACCCCCCCCCCCCCCCCCCCTTCAGGACCCTCTCTCAAGTCTGATCTTCCTCTTCCTCCTTAAAACTCCCACCCTCCCCACTAGGATAACATAATTTCCAGACTGTCACATGACGGATATGAGCGAGTAATCGCTTCTCGAAACCCCCCACCCCTCCCCACTAGGATAAGATAGTTTCCAAACTGTCACATGACGGATGATTTGTCTGGGAGCCACCCGCCTCCAAAAAAAAAAATCAGACAGTTATATCAGATTTCTATTTTTTTTATCATGCGATGCTTGTTTATTTTCAAGGTCTTTACATAGGGAACCCACGCGTTTATCAAGAATGATCATAGAATGAAGTTACAAATGGACTTACGTGATGTAGTGTTTCATTCCAAATGTGCCGTTACTTTTGTGCTGTTGAATAACCGGTGATCAGTTTCTGCCGGGATTTTTAGCAACTACAACGGTCCAATCAAATCCGTTGATACGATTTCGAAACGATCGTGTCTGTAATTTTTTGAATGGTCTCGCATTTCACCATCTGTTATTAAATTTTAACTTGTCAGCCGTCATACGGGATGGTTTCGTATTTCGGCGTCTGGAAATCAGTAGGGAAACCAATAGCACTAAAGCTTTACAATCCCGTGATCTTTCAATCCTGAGTTGTTTCATAACCGCATTCCAAGAAGGAATGTTATCATTGACACGTAGACTTCTCATGCAGCATGAGGTGAAGAGAAGTATAAAGTTTAGCTACACTCGCCGTACTTCTACAGTTGTTAACCTCAATCATTTCAAGCCATCGGCAGCTTTTTTAGGTAACATGTTTGCTGTACATGTGAAGTGATGGGAATGTTTATAATTTAAGGAAAAAAAAGCACCTTACTTCCACTTCCGGCTTTGCGATCACTAAATTCCTTACTTAGAAGAAGGCCAGATCTAATACAATCTTTCTTGAGATTATTTGTAGCTTTTACCTTTTTCCACGAGAACCGAGAGATATTTTGTATAAAGGCTTATTTATTTCCGAAAGTTCTGAAAGTTGTTTCGCGAAACAGTACATCTTACTTAAAAGCTGAACACTGATAGACGCTTTGAGCTTGACAGAGTCTCGCCAGAATTATTTTTTTAGACGTTGATGTATAAAGCCAGTGAAATCGTTTCAATAGATTCACCAGTATTCTTGCCACAACGCAAATATACGGTGGCCCAAAAGTGTCACGGCAATTTCAATTTGCTTACGGCAGTTTCAATTTGCTCACGGCAATTTCAACTTCACTCACGGCAATTCCAATTTGCTCACGGCAGTTTCAATTTGCTTACGGCAATTTCAATTTGCTCACGGCAATTTTAACGTCGCTCACGGCAATTTCAATTTGCTCACGGCAACTTCAACTTCACTCACGGCAGTTTCAATTTGCTCACGGCAACTTCAATTTGCTCACGGCAATTTCAACTTCGCTCGCGAGATATGTCACGCAGGCGGGCCGACATCAAACAAATTCACGTTATCGCCGTGGAATCGGGCAAAATCTTTCAATTCTGCCGTTCTGTGTACTCCGAAAGGTCTCCGATTTTTCACACATATAAATGGTAGATTTGTCTTGATTTCATTTCGGTTATTTCCCCAATTCTGTAATCATACGCCTCAGGACATGTCAGTCAGTATCTCAATATCTAGAAGTTGCATTCAGCTGTCGTGAATAGCTTAAAGATCTCGACAAAACAGACGCATGAGAACTGTCACAATCCAAGTGATTACACAACAACCCTTTCTTCCCACGTTAGGGTTTTCTAAGTCTAAAATTACACATGATTACAAAATAAACTAAACAGCTATCAGTTGACAGATCTTGACAGATCCGCTCAAAGTTCTTTTAGTCACGCAAGGGTCACACAGTCACCTAAGTTCTCCACACAGCTTATAATAATCAGTTGAGCATGGATGAAGGTTCTTCTTCGGTGCTGATTTCTGTGGAATCAACCCAAAAGTTGTCTTATTTTTCTCTCTTCTACGAAAGTAATGTGCTTTCAACGCTCTAACGGAATTTATAATAACAAACGCAAGCGATCTCAAGGTCAAGCCTAGGTCACGTACGCGAAGAGTTCTAGCTGCCGTAGTTGATCTGTTTCGAATGAAGTCCAGAAATTTTCATTGCTCTTTCTCAAGCGAATCAGTAAAAAAACCTACAAAATATTGGGTTTGTCTGTGGTAATAACAAATTACAAAGCGAAATTTTCTAAGCCGGCTAGGTTTTAACACTGAAGCATGCTACTTTTGTTGATAGAAATTTCGATCCTTCCGCTTGAAGCTAAGCGTGTGCTTCTTTGGAAGACATTATTTGAAAATTTTAGCACTTTCTTCTCTTGGCTGAATTGAGGATATTTCTAAATGTGAGCGCTTACGTTTCCTGCACATTCCTTCTTAAGTTCGGAATGGATGCTATATAGATCAGTGCGCATTTCTTGATTATATCCTCTGCCATAATTCCAGTACTCCATAATTCCTGAGTGCCAGAGTGCTTATAAGTATTTGTGTTAATCTTACACAAGGTTTTGAAATGAGGTTGAGCGGGATTTTGCCGGCGAGAACAAGGTTTGTGGATGATCAAGAAGCTGTGAGATGTTTTGTGGAAGTTGTGGTGCTTCCACGAACAATGTGCTGAAAAATGAACTAATTCACGGGTAACAACCCTAATTGGTTGGTCCGAAAACTAAGACCCCGAAAACTAAGACCTAAGACCTAAGACCCCGTAAACTAAGACCCCCGTCTTTTCACTGATTTTCACTTTTCCGGTGGGTCTTAGTTTTCGTAATTACGAAAGCTCATTACGAAAACTAAGACCCCATCTCATTTTTCTTATTTATCAATTTTTTGAAGGTGAGCGGGAGAGTTTATACATCATGGCTTGATTTGTTGCTTTTCCGGTTGGATCGAAGAACCTTTTGCTTTAAGATTAAGTGGGATTTTCTACAACCTTTCCTTGTGTTTCGAAGTATTTTCTCGCGCTCTCTTTATGTTCCCTTCACTCTTTAATCTTCCTTCGGCCGAGTTATTTAAGATAGAGGGCAACTAACTTTCGTAATTACGAAAACTAAGACCCCAACTTAAATGTGATAAAAAGGTGCAGTTACACGTTACAATTTTTCGTGCAACTTGTCTCGAAAACTGAAATATTGTTGCAAGTTGCAGGCACGACTTTTACGTGTAACACCCCTTCATGGAACTGAATTTTTGTTTTTTTAAGTTGCAGGAAGAGTTGAATCGTTTTCTACTTTCTGCAATAATTTTTTTCACGTTGCACAACAAAAATACGTGTAACATAAATCAATGAAAAGACGGGGTGTTAATTGCCGTGTATTATTCGCTTTTTACATTTTAACATATTCTATTTATTAAAATAAAATAAAATTGATAAACAAGAAAAATGAGATGGGGTCTTAGTTTTCGTAATGAGCTTTCGTAATGACAAATACTAAGACCCACCGGAAAAATGAAAATCAATGAAAGGACGAGGGGTCTTAGTTTTCGAGGTCTTAGTTTTCGGGGTCTTAGTTTTCGGGGTCTTAGGTCTTAGGTCTTAGTTTTCGGGGTCTTAGTCTAATTCACGATGCACTTGGGGCGCCGTGAGCAAAGTTGAAATTGCCGCGAGCAAAGTTGAAATTGCCGTGAGCAAATTGAAATTGCCGTGAGCAAAGTTGAAATTGCCGTGAGCAAATTGAAATTGCCGTAAAAGAAGTTGAAATTGCCGTGAGCAAATTGAAATTGCCGTGAGCGAAGTTGAAATTGCCGTGAGCAAATTGAAATTGCCGTGAGCAAATTGAAATTGCCGGAAGCAAATTGAAACTGCCGTGAGCAAAGTGAAATTGCCGTGACACTTTTGGGCCACCGTACAAATATTATACTTTGCGCGTCCTTTGCGCGCGGAAACGTGGAAATTAAGTCACATGACATAACATGCCTCGTGTATTTTGTGAGTGGTTTTGGTCGATGTTAAGACATGTAGACACTGCCGAAACTGTTGTTTTGACGCCTTCGTTATGGCCAAAAGCAAAAAGTTGTATTCCTTACTTATGCTGGAAGCGTTTTGTTGTCTGTTGACTTTGAAGATGTCAACTACTTCTGCGAATAGTGCCGCCAAATTCTTAATGTGACAAGAATTCAAAATGGCCTCTGTACTGGAGTTTAGCTTACCTGTCTGGCTAGAGAACACTAACAGCTATGATATGGGACACCAGACCACTTTGTTTATCAGTAAACAGCAACCACAATGATGTCTTCAATCGTTTTCGACGGTTAGTTGAGTAAAACCAAACTGAGTCGATGGCATGTTTTGAAGAATTTTGAAAAGGCGCCAATTAACTTAAGCTTAAGCTTATACGCTGTGGCTATATGGCCGGTAACCGGTCAAGGTGTTGAAAACATGGCCGGCAGTTCTATATTCTCAGTAAATTTCACAAAATCGTAAAATTCCGGCTAATCTAAACTATCATATGTTGATTTAGAAAAGTCAAGCGATCGTGAAATGCTTTATAGATCTCAAGTCTAGTGTTTCAGTGGTTTACGCTGGGCTCAGAAGACGAAACCATGTTTTGTGACACTTAGAACTTTTTTCAGCTCGACTGCCAGTCAAGGTTTTCAAAACACTAAATGGCCGGCAGTTTTATATTCTCAGTAAATTTCACAAGATCGAAAAAATCCAGCCATTCTGAACTATCATATGTCGTGATCCTGATCAAAGTAGCCGGTTTTGTGGGATTTCTATATCACGAAACCATGTTTTGTGACATTTAGTTTTTCAGCTCGACTGCCGGTCAAGGTTTTCAAAACATTAAATGGCCGGCAGTTCTATATTTTCAGTAAATTTCACAAAATCGAAAACATCCAGCCATTCAGAACTATCATATGTCGTAATCCTGATCAAACGAGCCGGTTTTGTGGGATTTCTATATCATGAAACCATGTTAATAATAATAATAATAATAACAACTTTATTTCAGTGTCAAGAAATGTAGCAGTCTCCCACTAAATAAGGACACTATCCTAAATTATAATATATATTACTAACTATTTAAAATTTAAAATAATTAAAATTTACATAAAATACAGTTCTTACAATTTAAAATACTTAAGAGTTACATAAAATACTTAAGAGTTACATAAAATACAGTTCTTACAATCATCACTGATCACTTTTTCTAGATCTAGCTTTCTAACTTTTCTTTTAAAGGCTTCTAATGTTGATGAGTTCCTTATCTTAATATCTATCCTGGACCAAAGTAGTGGTCCCAAATATCTTAAGGAGTGTTTCCCATAACTTATAGTATTAAACCTAGGGATCACAAATTCTTTAACCCTTAAGTTATACTTTATGTTATTAATTTGGAAAATATCTTGGATATACCTGGGGCACAGACCATTCTTAACTTTAAACATAAGGATAGATATATTTTGGAGTCGTCTATTGATTAGAGTGGGCAGATTAGCCCATGTCAAAAGTTGTTCGTATGATGAACTTCGATCACAATAAACAGCCCTTAAGCCTCTTTCCTGAACTCTCTCCAACTTCCTAGAATCACTAGCCTTGCAGAAATGCCAAATAGTATCACAATATGACATGTAAGGTAAAATTGCAGCTTTAAATAGCTGCAGCTTGGCACTAGTTGGTATCATATTACGCAGCCTCATAATAACCCCCACACGCTGACTAGTTTTCTTACAGATAGTACTAATATGATCAGAGAAAGTCATTGCACTGTCAATATTTACTCCTAATAGTGTAATATTATGATAGGGTTCAATTTGAATGTCTTTTACATTAAGCTCTATCTTTTGCTTATTCTTACTAATAACCATACTCCCATATTTCTTAAAATTACCCTTAAGGAAATTTGTGTCATACCAACTAGTTGCTTTAACAGCACACTGCTGCAATTTGGCCTGAACTATATGTATGACATATGATATATGTATGACATTGTGACACTTAGAACTTTTTTCAGCTCAACTTCAAAAACATGGTTGCGTGATATAGAAATCCCACAAAACCGGCTCGTTTGATCAGGATCACGACATACGATAGTTCAGAATGGCTGGATTTTTTCGATTTTGTGAAATTTACTGAAAATATAGAACTGCCGGCCATTTAATGTTTTGAAAACCTTGACCGGCAGTCGAGCTGAAAAACGTCGCAAAACATGGTTTCGTAATATAGAAATCCCACAAAACCGGCTCGTTTGATCAGGATCACGACATATGATAGTTCAGAATGGCTGGATTTTTTCGATCTTGTGAAATTTACTGAGAATATAGAACTGCCGGCCATTTAGTGTTTTGAAAACCTTGACCGGCAGTTGAGCTGAAAAAAGTACTAAGTGTCACAAAACATGGTTTCATCTTCTGAGCCCAGCGTAAACCAAACACTAGACTTGAGATCTATAAAGCATTTCAGGATCGCTTGACTTTTCTAAATCGACATATGATAGTTTAGATTAGCTGGAATTTTTCGATTTTGTGAAATTTACTGAGAATATAGAACTGCCGGCCATTTAGTGTTTTCAACACCTCGACCGGTTACCGGCCATATAGCCACAGCGATTAACTTAAGCTTACCTTTGGCAGTCATTGGCGGATTCTGTAATGTAACCTTACTTAAAACTGCAATCATACCTTTGATTTAAGCTTATACATTACAACATTACGTACAGATAACGTCTTCTCCAGTCTGCAGTGGTTTGCGTCGGTTGAGTTTTACAAGTTATGTAAAATTTGATGTTATATTTAAAGCTTGTTGCTTCGCGCAATCTAATCTTGTGTTGGGTGTTCTGTGTAGTAGCCAGTCGGATTGATAATCATAATGAGCTTTCCTCTGTTTCTCTGTTTCGAACCCCCCCTCCTGCCACTGAAGATTCTTTTGTTCTTTTCAGGGGCAAACCGGGTGGTTACTGGTATCTACTTTGGCCTCACTATCATGTTTTCACCTTTTGTGCAAATGGATTTTCCTAATGGTTGATTACCACTAGTATATGGGAGTTAGGGGGATTTCAATGTAAAAGCTACAAGGGTGCTCATCGGAAATTCAGAATTCAGAAAGAAACCCCAAAAACGAACCAAAATTAGTTTGTCTTTTTATTCATAAGTCCTGTCATATAAATGTATTATGTTTATCAAACATAATGGCTACCAGTCAACCCATGGTCATTCAATATAATTTTATATTAATTAGCCAGTCATGATCAGTAGGTGGCTTATACATTGCATGAGTGTCAGGTGAGGGCCATTCATTATAAGCATCCCCATATTCTACATAGGGCAAATGAATCTGGTTGTTTGTAATGATGGTTTGGACAAAATATTACAGCAGTGTCTGTGCATTCACTAATACTTGACAATTTGTTTCTCATAGTTTACATGTGTTGTATATTGTGTATTGTAAAGTTACATGAACACTGTTTATAACCAATCAAAGGAAACGCAACTTTATCACATATTAAGTGTATTTAACAGCATGTAACCTCCGTAGGTGTATTTCACCTTCATTGGTTAAGCGTATTTGAACCATACAATATGACGTAGCCTAAAATAAGACAACAAACAAAGCAAGCCAAAGACCCAAGCTTTGGGGGAGGGGGTGGGTGGCTGGGCCTCTCAAACCCTGACCCTGTTTAACACACAACCCTCTGATTTTCCTGTCCTATTTAAGACAGAATTCTGGTTTTTGAGACCCTGTCAGTGAGTACAACTTGTCCTACTGGCTTTGTTGAAGCCAACAAAAACTCCTGACAAGCATACCCTGTTGGGCTGCACATCCCCGTTAAGGCCAGAAAAGGGAGTATCCTCACTGTCTCTAGCCTATTAGTCGGCATATTAACAGGGTTCCACTGTGGTTATAAAAGTCTGAGCATAGTTACAAAGCAAGCCTGTTCTGTTCATGACATGAGAGAGTACATAATATCATCCTCCTTTGTTTCAGGGAAAGAATATTGCCACAGCTATGGCCCATTCCGGTGGTGTCAGGAAAAAGAAACCTAAAGATATATTATTTTCAAAGACTGTTATTTTACTAAAAAGTGATGATCAAGGATATATGTCATTTTCTGAATTGTCAAGAATTAGAAGTACACCAGAACAGTATAAAAAAGGCATTGAGTTTGCATCTTGGATGACTGAAGATGATGTGACAAAAAAAATTAAAGAGACTTTTCCATATTTAGAAAACAAAAGGTGAGTTAATTGATTTGAATTATCTATGCAATGATCCCCTTATATTTACAGTGCGATGCACCTTACTGTGAGCACCTAAGAAACTTTTTTACATGTTAGCCAATCAGAGAATGCGAAATCATTTGATAAGTATGCCTCCTCGCAAAGTTGAGCACGAGGGAATGTGATCTTGTCACTTTGTGTTTATCACAGGAGTGTAAAGTTACAAAATAACAAGATTTTGTTCACTGTTTGGCATCACACATATCTGCAGTTACGAAAGTGATTATATAAGAATTAGCTGGTGATATCGTGCAAGCTTGTAAAAAAGGTTTGTGTGCTCATGGTAGGTTGCACTGTAAACAGAGGCTGGTTGGAGAAGTGGTTATGTGGGTGGGTTTTAAGAGGGGTGTTTCAAGTTGTTTCAAAGTGCCTTTGAAGCATGAGACCAAAAATCTATTTGGCTGTTTTGAAAGTTGAAAGTGGTTTAAAAAAATTCTAAAGTTTATGGCTAGACAACAATAGAAACAGAGCTCTCATGAGAAGTAGATAGTTTTGGTCAGGGGAACACCAAATGAACTTAAAACCAGCATTTGCAAAGGTCAGTGCAAAATTCACCTACATGTAAATTTATATCATTTTCCAGGAATTCCATAGCTAAGGAATTTATGCAAATGTAAAAAGTCAATGTTGTGAAAGAAGAATAAGACAGACTTTGTCTTACAGGCTTTGTTTTACCGACTTTGTCCCAAACAACCAAGTCTCAGGTACCAGCTGGGACCCAAACCAAGAAAATGTTTTTAGTGCCATATGCAGAGAGAGACCAAATGTTCAAAAACTGACAAGAACCTCTGTGTATGAACCTACATGTATTGTATCTTATTCTTTTTATACTTCACATCATTATTATAACTTAATTTTTTTGAATTTTTAAACCGTTATTTACATTATTCTGTTTATGAGGTGAATTTCTAATTACAAAATACAATGGGTGTTTGCAGAGATGCCAACCTCTGGAGTTTGAAAATAGGTGAAGGCTGAAGGCGTGAATCAAGCGATCTAGGGGGTCCGGAATTTTTTTTGGCTTTACCCTCTGAAAGTGCCATTTTCTGCATTCCTGAGACCTGAAAAGCATTTGTGAAGTTAAGATATGATGAAGGACCAAATTTTTTGGGGGAAATTTGGGATAAAATCTTAGCCTATTGTAAAGAAAAGATCCAAAGTCACTTTTATCCGGGAGATTTGGTGACCCGTATGGGAGACCGGGAGATTCGTTCCGTATCCGGGAGACTCCCAGATAATCTATGAGCTGGAGTTGGAATAAGTGTGTCTGTGTTGTTTTTTGTTTAGATTTTCATGTGCAGCTGTAGTAAAGCTGGATAATGACCATAAGAAGTATGAGTATTATGGGCCTCCTCGTGTCTGGAATGGAGAAACAATTAAGAAGAAAATAATTGGAAATTCATCCCTCTACATTTTAGAAGAGGTGAAGTTAAACTTAAACTTTGTTAGCGAAATTATAAATTACTTAGTTTCTTAGTATGGGATAATTACCGGTCCGCTATAATAAAATTATTTGCAAATTATTGTTATCAAGAAATGAAAATTTTACAGTAGAATATTAAATATTGTGTTGTGATCTGGAAGAGTTGATTGCCTGTTAAACTCAAGGCTTTAATCAGCTAATCCTGTACCACACATTCAACAGAAGAAACATGGCGGCCAAGTGCAATGAACCACTGACCGAAATCGCGGACTCATAAAGCACAGGCAACCTAAAACTAACAACATGTAATCTAACAGTTAAATATTGTAGCATGAAAGCGCGTGTGATAAGAATGAGGCGATATTATGCAAGCCTGAGCGCTATAATAGTTTTATAATTCGATCAACACATTGATAACAAAGCATAGTTTGAAGAAAAAATATCGAGGCCGGTCTGTCATTTTTGCATTCTCTTGTCAAAATGCGAAATTTACCACCATCGTTGGATATATGTCATGTAGACAGCGTATATCGATAACTTTTTGACCATATTTGGGCAGTGTATCAATGTGTTAAATTATAATTTATAATGTCCGTGTGCATATCGTTCTCAACTCAGTTCTTGATATGGGGTACGTACAGCAATTATATTACATATTGGTTATTGCAAACCTCTTCTCTTGGGTTAAGTGTTATAAACTCTTTGCCACTTAATAAGTTTTAGGCCAGGGTTTTAGGATACCCAGACTAAACTAGAATAGGTTTTGGTATCATTTTATTTCTGTCTTTTCTATTTTTAATGTCTGGTTTGAGAAGGGATATCAAACACTCAAACAAAATTGTAGTTACTAAAACGCAGAACCACCCACAACGACCCAAAACAAGCCAAAACGACCCACAACCACCTAGAAAATGACCCAAAACGATCCACAACCATGTTATAAAACTCATGTGGGTTTGTTTTTCGACAAATTTAGAGTATTATTTTTTTGTTTTTTTTTTTTACCAAAATTATTTTGGCTTATAGATGCGTATATAAATGAATGTTAACATATTTCCAGAATCTTTTGTTTTACTGGTGTGTGGAACGTTAAATCCATCTGTTGACTTGTCAGAATATTGTTGTTTATATAACGCAACGCACTTTGAGTGAAGTGCTACATGAAGTGCTTAAAAACAACTTACTAGGGTGATAGAATATTATCGCCCTGCAGAATTCGGAACTTCTTTATAATAGTTGGTGGTCGCTCACGGGAGGTTGAAACAGTGTTTGTCAAAAAAACCGCTTAGCATGTCTGCGTTGCAGACCGTTTAACCAGGGGTAGCCAATCAATATGTAAACAGCGATATCGGAAATCAACCGATACAATCAGCGATAAAATCAAATCAATCATGGAAAATTTTTATCGATTTCTATCGGCAATAACAATTGTACTCACAGAAAAAAGTATTATCGATTGCAGGTGTTCTCAGCTCATGGACAGTGGGGTTGGCGACTTGGCAAAAGTTTGTAATCGTGATTTTAATATTGTTTCAATCGATGACATCTCATCTTATTCAATCCATTGTCGAGAGTTAACTAAATTGATGTGAACTGGATAAAGGATCGTTTTGGGTCATTTTCTAGGTCGTGGATCATTTTGGGTCGTTTTGGGTCGTTGTGGGTGGTTCCGCATTTTAGTAACCATGCAGACAAAATTATGTTTCTCTGTGTGTTTGATAATAATTCATAATAATTCATGATTTTATCTCATGAAATGTTGCATGTACAAAATTGTTGTATTATATTCAGACTATAATGTAACTAAATACCGTAAAAACTGGCATTTAAGCCACACTTTTTTGCGCAAAATTTTCAATTTTCAAAATTTTCGCATCGGTATAAAGTTCGAGATCAGGTGTAGGGGTGAGGGTGGAATCTAAGAAAAAGGTTCTCCCATTCCATGAGGAGATAAATTCTCTCCACATGGCTATGTCCCTAAAAGGAAAAGGACAAAGCCAAAAAAACTAACACTGAATAATTATGTATTGTTTCATTTGAGAAGCCAGATCAAAAAGTTGTGCTTCGGGTTTCATCGGGGCATCCAAACATCTTGAAATAATAAAAGCATTTGTTTGAAGCGGCCTCGTACTTTAATTGTTTCTCGGTGTTTGGATGCCCCAATGAAACCCTCGCACTCGTTGATCTATTACTACGTCGTCTGTTGTTCAGAAGGTTTCAGATCTGTGGGTAAGTTTAACATTCTTTTACTAGAAATACGTACCTCGCAGAACCTCGCGAAGCTCAGGGGAGGGTGCACCGCAGGTTGAAACTTTGGTGGCATCTCGATTTGTGTATGAGGCTTTTCGCCATTCCACTTACTAGGCTTCTTTGAAACCAAAAATGTTGGTAGAAGGTCCTTTTCATGGTTCACGTACCGTTTACCGTCTGCTATTTTTGTTTACCATGCTCCTATAGCTAAGCTTACATGAAGTAGTACCACAGGTGTTCCATCATCCTGTTTTGTTCGTATGACCTCATTCAATGCTTTGTTGCGCTATTGCCAGGCAACTGCATGACACCATCTATATATGTACACAAATATATTTTTTGCTCGAATTCGCGCAGCTTTGTTCTCGAGGCACAACAAATTTATTAACCTCGCTACGCTCGGGCCTTCCGCCCTCGTTTTGTAAGGAATAATTTTACAGGTAATGTTTAGAAATCAAGTTTGTAATATTTTTCAAAGCCTGCATGAGGATGTGTTCGACTCACTCTGCATTGAAGCACAAGGTGCAAACATCAAGTCCGATTTGGTGTGTGTTCTCATCAACTAACTACAGCTTGCCCTTGAAGAACAATCGACTAGCCCGCCCAGACGTACTAAATCAAAGGAAACATTGCAGTATTGAATGCATGGCCATTGATCCTGAAAACATATGACTTAAAGTTTTGGATTCATCGGCTAGTGATGCACAATGTGCAGTTCCAGAAAATATCCATACTCCCCCCACGGAAGGTTTTTTGTTTAGCACCCCCCGTCCCCCTAGGAAATTCCAGTTTAGCTTCATACTTTGCTTCTAAGATGTTGGCTTTTAAGACCCCCCTCCCCCTAGGAATTTCCAGTGACCTTCCATGGGGTGGGTATGGATTTTTTCTGGAACTACACAATACAAGACTATCATGTTGCATTTGGCAGCCATTGACCAAAATGACCCATTGTGGTCATGCATCACAATACAAACACTCGGCTATAAAAAGCCACGATAGAAAACAACCGAGTCGTTGTACTTGGCAGCTATTGAGCAAAATAACCCATTGTACGTGTGGTCAGCTATTGATCAAAATGCCTTGTGGCGGTCATTACACTATGTCTACACTACATCCATTGAGTTAAATGCCGCATTGTTGTGCACGTGATCCAATTCAGGCTTTGAAATATAAGTTGATGAGTTGTATTTTACCAGCCACTGAAAAAAAAGAGTATCAAAAAGGTCGAACGCACTCCCTTAATCCGTGATTAGGTACTAGTCATACTTATTATCTAGTTATTCTAGACCGAGAAAAAGTTCTTTTTGTGAACTTTTGTACAGTCTAAATGTACTGTGCAGACGGTCACGTAATACTGTTTTTGAGAATTGCTAATAAAATTGAAAAATAGCCTGGTCGTCAATCTTAATGTGCTTCCGACCTTTCACCTTAGTTAAGCTTATCATCGGCTTTCTGTTCGGACAGCTATGCTGTTAGGCTCAGCCTATGTATCTTTATATATTATGACTACAGTCTTGAATTACAAATACTCGGGGTCTGAATAGAAATGTTTGCCAAATGTTTTTCTGCCATTAATTAAAATAAATTGTGAATGAAACTTAAAATTATAATCAAAGTGAACGACAGTAGCAGCAATTTAGGACGATAATAACAAATTTAGCCCTTTGAAATAATTTTGTATTTATTTTAGTTGCAGTAAGAAATGTACTTAATTTGCATATGTCAAAAGTAGTTTGAAACCTTTTTCGATAACACATAATGCAACCATTTCATAAAACATTTTGCGATCGGTGATATGAAAAGTGATATATCGTAACTTTGCTTGTTATTGTTGTGTTACATTGTACGAAGCTACGTCATAGTCGTGTTACGTGTATATACGTATGCGCTTGCGCAGGAGTGAGGACCTGGAATAAAGAAGACTAGAATATGTTCAGTGCTTGTGTTGGTTCATAATTTCATCCTTGAATTTCTAAGTTACAACAAAAAGTATCCGATTTATATTCCCCAATACCCGCAACATATGGTACAGAAGAAAAGACAAAGGCAGGGTGAGTTTCAAGGTTGTATTCGCCTGAGAAACATTCATTAGCACAAGTGAAAGTTACAAGAAACCTGTTTAATACAGGACATGTGCATTCTAACACACGTTGTTTATATTTTATATCGGCAATGAATTTTCCTTGTGTAATTTCTGTTGACTGTTCAGTTCATTCAACTTGAAAATGGCAAACAACAAAATTTTCCAAATTACTTTTTTCTGTTTTATTTAGAGCGAATATACTTATGGTTGATTGGCAAATAGCAACACTGCATAACAGAACATGGCCACTGTATTTGTGTTTACTATCCTTTAACATATTCTTCCCAAAGAGTAAACAGAAGTGTTTGACTTTCATCAAAATTTTCCAAATTACTTTTTTCTGTTTTATTCAGAGCGAATATACTTATGGTTGATTGGCAAATAGCAACACTGCATAACAGAACACGGCCACTGTATTTGTGTTTACTATCCTTTAACATATTCTTTCCAGAGGGGATGGGGGGTTTTAAATCATTATTTTTTGTGGAAAATCTGGGGTGGGGAGGGGGGTTACCGTTGTCAAGTGGAAAAATGGAAAATCCGGGGAGGTGGGGGTGCTTTGTGAACTTCCCTCCATGGTGGGGGTATGGATATTTTCTTGAACCACACATTTCAAGTAATCTTGCTCGCTTTGATCTAATGCAAACAGAGCGGCTGCCAACAAGCACAAATCTTGCTTGATTTGTATTAAAATACTGCCGTGATATAAATGTGCCGTCACAGCAAGCATTAAAAGGTGATTTCTAAGGTTCTATGAGGCACAAAGAAGTGATTCAAGTGGCAAAATAAGTTTCTGATGCACTGACTAATATTGACGTATTTCTTTGCAAGTGAAAGTTCAATTAGTTCTGTGTTTATAGTGGGTGCCAAATTGCATCAGGGGTCAATTATATGTCCCGTCACAACAAACACAAAACAGTGACATCTCCGATTCTATATGGCACAAAGAAGTGATTCAAATGGCAAAGTACTGTGTCATTGAAAGCAAAATGTTTTCTCAAAGTTTCATGACATTCTCTTATCTTTCTTTTTTTGTTGCTCTTTTAGGTATCACAGCAAACTTTAACAGTCACTAACAATGGCAGTAATAGTACAGGTAATACTAAACATGTCGTTTTTGCAAATTAATAGTTTGCTTTAACTATTAAATTGTTGATATACATACATATAAACATTGTTTCAATGGAGTCTAATTATATATTAGCTTTTTTAAATTGTGTAACAATTATATTTGGACTTTAGTTGCTGTTGTAATAAAGTCCATATCCAACCGAGTTGTAGCGTTACACGAGCCGACCGCGAGCCCGAGTCAACCTCGAGTCACGAGTCAATCTCGAGTCAAGCCCAAATGTTGGATTTTTTTCCATTTTTGAGTTTCATGGCCACAGAAAAGCAACTAACAGTCTGTAGGAAATGGACATGAATAATTTTATTTTCCTAATGGCCCTGATGTAATAATTATTGGACTGCCAATATTTCATTTACATATGTAAAACTTTAGAAACTTCATGCTTTGGAGAGTAGTGCGATTATTATTATACTATTCTTCACTTATCGCATTCTTCTGATGCTCTGAATAATTATCTTCATTCGTGAACTGAATGTTTATAGCCCTTGATCTACGCGCTTGGCTCGCTTAACCAATTTTCTTCCCTTTTCCAAACGCACTCGCCGGGATAAACACTCGACGGATCTTTTGAGAAGATCATTTATCTCGTGGTTTGGTCGTCCGCGTGCGCTCCAATACGCAAAACACGAAGAAGGCTCAGGCATTTTAGTCTGGGATAGGGTATAGGGTATATATAGGTTATAGAAATCAGAGAGTTTTAGTCTAGAATAGGGTATCATTTGCTGGGAAACTGATCAGTGGTATGAAGAATTAAGTCAAGAATAGGAATTGAAA
Organism: Cladopsammia gracilis; assembly: GCA_022457155.1. Classification (NCBI taxonomy): domain Eukaryota; kingdom Metazoa; phylum Cnidaria; class Anthozoa; order Scleractinia; family Dendrophylliidae; genus Cladopsammia; species Cladopsammia gracilis. Next base: position 335,455 of record JAJGOT010000498.1, on the reverse strand, counting down.
CTCGGAAGAGAAAGAAAATGTGACGTTGTAAGATATTGTTTTAGTTACCGTATATTTGACTGCAATGGAGACACAGTTCTAAAAATAGCAAGTCTGGGATAGGGTAGGGATTTTCGGTGCCTAGTCTAGTATAGGATTGCAAAATCAGCTGAACATGATCTGGTATAAGGTAAGGGTTTCAGAGTCCCAGCGGCACAGCCCCACCCAAAAATATACAGAGTACCTGCCCCCGCGGTAGATTCTCAGTGTAGTTGCAGGTCTTTACTTTGTAGCTGAAAATATCAGTTCGGGAAAATGAAGACCGCAAAGAAATATTCTCTTGTAATAGCCGTTACCGACTACAAAACCTGGTAGCCGCTCTGGTTTCTGTAAAAATATTAGGGGCTCCCAAGACACACTGAAGACAGCAATTGTATTAAAGATCGAACCTCTGTTGTGACTTCCGTTGCGACCCCAAATCTCTGTCAGGAAATCACGCAACAGATTAAACAGTACTACTAGTAATAATCAGAGATTAAGAGTTGGTTCGACATGTTCGTTAAAAGCTGAATTAAAAGAAGCAGTATAGATGTCGATTCACACCATGCTAAATGTTTTTGTTCACCGCCACTTGAGAGTGCAAGGAACTCGCAAACATTTTGCTGTGACAAGGAAGAAACAGCGTGACATTTACGTTACTTTTGTTGACATTTACATACATGCAAATATATCAAGCGAATAACATTGAATATTTGACAAACAACAGCACAGATGTAATTAAGATGATGTGATTCAAACATAAGCTTACAAGATCTACAATAAAACTAAACAAAATCATAAAGAAATCGAATGTTATTTAGTAAAATAGCAATGATAAGATAAGCAAACAAAGGAACACCGTGATGCAGCCGTCTATATTTTTAATACCTGAAAAACAGCAACAATAGCGAGCTAAAACATGCGGCCATAAGTTACGGGGAAGAATTGTTGGATTCAAACAGAAAAAAAATTGCAGCCAACCATTATTTCACTTGCCGTATGACAGAGACCAATGAATTGTGTATATAGAGATCGACACCGTTCGTAAACAGACCCTGAAATGTCCGTGGTTGATTTTGCCGTCAAACCTTTGCCAGGCTTCATTTCACTTGCTATATGTGATAAAAAGTGGTCAATTCTCAACTTTTTTCTGGCTGTTGAAAAGCATAAAGTTGCTTTTATGTGCAGCGAAAGTGTCCTTCTCCGATTGGCAGCAAGCTCTATGCCAGCGAGGCCAAAGTAGATACCAGTTCCCACCCGTGAATTTGCCCCTGAAAAACACAAAAGAATCTTCGGGGGGGCTAATCGGATGTCCAAGCATGAGAAAAAAATCTCGATTTTTTCCGCAAGGAAATTGCACAGGACACCCAACACATGATACAGGACATTCAACACGAAATTAGGATCGCGTTCGCAGACGAACGCAATAAAGCTTTTCTTTTCGCTTTAACAAATGACTCTTGAATTTAAGTAAAACGAAAAAGGCCCAACAGTAGAAATAAAACTTAGTTTCGCCGGCTGCGATAAAAATGTACTTTACATCGCTGTGTCGGTATGTGTAAGAGCGGATCAAATTTCGAGACTTTCAAGGTTTATTTACACATGCCGCGCATTCAAGCTCGATGAAACCGCGAGGCGCGATGAATGCATTTGCTTTTTGTTGCCTGAAATTTGCTTGAAAAAAGCATTTAATCCAACAGAACAGTTTTTGCATTAAAGGGCTACTACGATCAAATTTTTGATTTTCATTTTTTTACATTTTCGTCTACTATTAGACTTCCTTACTCATCTTGCCAAATTTCAATTCATTATGAACATCAGAAGTACTTTATTAAAAAGGCTTTAGAGACGTTTAATTTCGGCGCTCCTTTAATACAGTGGATCAATACTTTTTACACAAATATTCAAAGCTGCGTTATAAATAATGGTTATGCAACGTCGTTTTTCGAATTAGAGCGCGGTGTAAGGCAAGGCTGCCCTCTTTCTGGTGTACTTTTTGTAACTGCTGTCGAAATTTTAGCAAATTCAATAAGAAACGACAAATTGATAACCGGTATAAATTTCAAAGGCAGGGAGTATAAGTTATCTCAATACGCGGATGACACCTCGTGCTTGGTGCGTGACGAAAAATCAGTTGAAAAGCTTTTCGAGAAGTTAGCGGCTTTTAGAGCGTGTTGCGGATTAGAGCTGAATAGATCAAAAACGGAGGCATTGTGGTTGGGAAAAACTAGACCACAAGCGACAAACCTTTTCAACATAAACTGGCCCAAGAAGTGTGTTTGTCTAGGCGTTTCTTTCTCATGTGATTCGGAAGCTTCAACAAAGGATAACTTTGAAAAAAAAATTGTCGCCCTGGAAAAGTGTCTTAACGTCTGGTCCTCTAGGGATTTAACACTCTTTGGAAAAATAACTATTGTTAAAAGCTTAGCTCTTTCAAAAATAATTTTCATTTCCTCTGTTCTCAGCGTTCCCGCTGGTTTTGTCGATCAAGTGAACAAATCTGTATCCAACTTTATATGGAACCACAAACCACCCAAAATCAAGCACTCAACAATGATTGGAAGGATAAAAGATGGCGGACTCAGCATGCCTGATTTCATTATAATAGATAAATCTTTGAAGGCAGGGTGGGTGAAACGTCTTTTAGACCCTCAAGCGCAATCTTGGAAGACAATACCGTTTAGCCTTTTAGACAGTGTAGGTGGCCCGTTGTTGTTTAAATGTAATTACTCGTTAAAAACTTTACCTGAGCTCCCTCTCCTACCGCTTTTTTACCGAGACGTTCTCAGTGCTTGGGAGAGCATATGCAAGCACACAGTAAGGACAAAGAACGAAATCGAAAATGAGTTCTTGTGGAATAATCATGAAGTCACTATTGGCGGCAAATCTGTTTTTTATAAGCAATGGTTTGATGCTGGCGTTAAGACCTTGCCAGACATCCTAGACAAGGAAGGAAAGTTCTTGACGTTTGCAGCATTCAAGGAAAAGTACAAAATTAACACAACCTTTTTGTGCTATATTGGCTTGTGTAACGCAATACCAAAGCATTGGAGGAAAGTCTTTAGACGTGATAACGAAAATGACTTGGTAGTTTCGGATGAGTCAGTTCAGTCATTTAACAACTCACCTCCCACTTGCCGGCAAGCACGCGCGTTTTATGTATCTAAATCTTTCCAAAAACCTACATCAGAAGTTCGTCTTGTTGAGGCTGGCTTCACAGATCGGACAATTGAGGCGTTATACGTTCTTCCATTCAAGCTCACAAAAAACATAAAGCTTTCGATGTTTCAGTTTAAAATAAACCATCATATTCTGTACACTCGCGACAAACTTTTCAAGGCCAAAATTGCTGACAGCGCCTCCTGTCATGTGTGTGAATCGAAGCAAACCGTAGAGCATCTGTTTGCAGAATGCCAGCATGTCCACTCTTTCTGGAACCTTTTTACCTCTTGGTGGAACGATAATAATTCGCCCTCAGTGTCCTTGAACAATAACGATAAGATTTACGGATATCTCCCTGAGAGTAGATCCTTCCATAAGTTTAATCTTTGCCTGATTGTCGCTCGTTTTTATATCTACACCGCAGCCAAAGAAAGCGAACCATATAGTTTCTCAGCCTTTAAAGCTTTTCTGAAACACAAATTAACCATAGAGCCTTCAAGCGTCCGTGAATCCCTGAGCCTTTAGCCGCAAACAAACTTGATATAGCAGTTGTATTTTGTCTGTTCCTTTTATTTTAGTTCTGTAACGTTGTTCATTGTGTGTTAATATTGTATATTGTATTGTACTTTTTAATAAACTTCAATTAAAAAAAAAAAAAAAAAAAAAAAAAAAAGAAGTCATTTAATTTTAACATTTATTTCCGAGAATTTACGGCCGCCATTAAAAAACCTTGTTCCAAGGCTTGGTTGCGAATGGGAGAAAGTGACGTAAAAGACTCAAACATACCTCACGGGTTGAAATTATAATAACAATAAGTGTTGAAAATCACGCGAAAAGCAACAAAAACTTTAGACTCGTTCTTCGTGCAATTTTCTATGCTGATTGTTATTATAATTTCAACCCGTGAGGTATGTTTGAGTCTTTTACGTCACTTTCTCCCATTCGCAACCAAGCCTTGGAACAAGGTTTTTTAATGGCGGCCGTAAATTCTCGGAAATAAATGTTAAAATTAAATGACTTCTGATGTGCCTAATGAATTGAAATTTGGCAAGATGAGTAAGGAAGTCTAATAGTACACGAAAATGTAAAAAAATGAAAATCAAAAATTTGATCGTAGTAGCACTTTAAGTTTACGCCGACTCTTTTAACCGAGGACCTTTTCATTGGCAACCGTTGTGTACACTGTGGCCCTGCCGGGGGGGGGGGGGGGGTCCGTGTCGCTTGTCTGAATTTTAAAATGTCTCGTGTCGGTGTTTTCTCAATGTTTCACGTTGCTGTCGGAAATCGAACGAACATTTGTCTTTTGTCGCAATTTCATTTTACGTGCTGTCGCTACTTTTTGGGTCATGTCCCCTGTCGGAATTTACCCTGGCAGGGCCTCTACACTATCAACGATCGTGTATCATTGGTCACGAAGCGGACAATTATTACAGAAAGTAGAATATTCATGTCAAACTCCTACATACTGTTAGTTGCTTTTCTGTGGCCATGAAACTCAAAAATGGAAAAAAATCCAACATTTGGGCTTGACTCGAGGTTGACTCGTGACTCAAGGTTGACTCAGGCTCGCGGTCGGCTCGTGTAACGCTACAACTCTATCCAACCTAATAGACTGAACATGTCACATGGCTCTTCTGTGCTGGCGCTTTAGTAGTATAGGGGGTGGGTGATCCGGCCCCACCTCAAATAGGGGTTAGATGACATGAATAAATGCCTCCTACCAGTCTGTGGGCTCGGAGTGTCCCATGGTAGGAGGCATTTATTCATGTCATCTAACCCCTATTTGAGGTGGGGCCAGACGCACCCACCCCCTATACTACATGTGTTTCCACACCTACCCATTTTATACGACCCCACCTCAATGATGTTTCCTCACCTACCCATTTTATACGGCCCCACCTCAAATAGGGGTTGGAGGATAAGAATGAAAACCTCCTGTGTAGAACTGGGGTCGGAGATTGCCAATTGAAAATGTTTACATTTAGTATATCAATGATGACGACTGATCAAGAGTTCATGAACTTTCTTAAATTGAAGAATACGGGTTTGAAACAAAAGAGCGTCGACTGGGTGAGAGCTAGACAAAACATTATCGGTGCATCAGAGATCTCTGTCTTGACAGGATCTTTGCCGTTTGAAACCAAGAAAAGCTTGCTCTTAAAGAAAATACAACCAATAGATATGCATAACAATACAGCCTGTACCTGGGGAAATCTGTTTGAGCCGATTGTACGCAAGTACTTTGAACAGAAATATTCTGTTTCCGTTTTCGGTTTCAGCATCTCTCTTAATCTCGCAAGAGATCATCCACTTTATCGAAAGGTCACTTGCAGCCCAGAGGGATATTTCTTGAGTAAAGATAACGCCATAGTTTTATTAGAATTTAAATGCCCTTTTAAAAGAAAAATAGCTATTAATAAAGTTCCTAGTTACTATAGCAACCAGATTCAAACAGGCCTTGCTTTCAGCGGGGAAAGAGTAAACAAAGGGCTCCTCGTTGACGCTTACTTCAGAATGTGTTCTTTAAACCAGTTAGAACCGAGTTTAGCCCACAATCCGTTTCTAAACGGAGGAAATATATATAAGACAAAAAGCAACTTGCGTGGGGTGTTTGTTATTTGTTTAGCAAACATAAAATAATCAGAGATCAAACCAAAATCATTGACCTTGGATCGCTTAAAACAAAGCCATTGTTTGAGCACATAATGGGCTCCATCGTGGACAAAGACATTTGGTATTGTTATGGTAGAGTGAGAATACATTCACAAAGCATGTTGAAGATGATGAGTTTTTACGATTTCACTCTATGCAAGAAGCTTTCTCGAATCAGGGTTCAGAAAGACCAAAACCTGTGGCAATGTTCGCTTGGAAACATCTCAATCTAACAGAAATTTGGGAAACAAAACAACCAGATTTTTTGAATGCCATTCAAAGGTTAGTCAAGTGTTTTCACAAAAATTTATCTAATCTAAATAAATGAGTTAGCGGCTATACATACGACAACGGAATCGATGCCTACCATGTGCATCTTTCCACAGCATGCGCCGCCGCATTCTAGACACTATTTCATTCTTTTGTTTGTTTTAATACAAGTGTTCACAAACTCGTTTTCACGGTATTCTTGAATAAACTCTTGTTTTGCTGTAGAATGAAGTGTTTCAAAGATGGCGTAGAGTTTTTCTGGCAGTTGTGAGCGGTAAAGTTTGGTTGCATAAGAACTGTCAGTGAGTGAACGTAGAACGGCTTGTTTATGTTTTAGGCTTAAAACATCTAGTTCTGTCTTATATTTTTTCTTTTCATATATTCGTCTAATGATAGATAAATAGATAGATAGATAGATAGAAACTTCATTAAAGTTTTTTTTTATAATTATATTTTATTAATTTTTTCCAATTTTACAGGTTTAATTGAAGTAATTTACAAGAGTATAAATTACCGGTAACTGAAAATAAAAATACATAAAAATACATAAATAAACTAGTAGTTCCATATTGGAAGTGAAGTGCTGCCTCATTGCGAGATGTGTGACGCTGGCTACGAATCTTGAAAACGTCGGGCCGCCGACATAAATCAAACTTTACAAGCCATCGCCGTGGAATTGGGCAAAATCCTTCAGTTTTGCCGTGCTTTGCACTCTGAAAGGTCTCAGATTTTTCCCACATGTAATAATTTGTCTTGATTTCGTGTCGGTTATTTTCCCGATTCTGGAATCATACGCCTCGGATTTAGAAGAATACATAGCGCCGTTGTTTAATAGAAAGCGAACACTGGACAGCGAAGGAAGAAATATAAGCGTGGTAGGTATCCCAATTAATTTCACTTCTTTCGGTTGTTTGCCTTTTATGAATTTTTATTTCATGAAGTTGAAGGAACAAAACAGCCTCGAATACAAAAATTCACTGCCGAGAGAAGATGTATTAAAACAATGCAAGTGTCTTGCGAGTTTCGCTTGCGCTAGTGAAAGTTTCTGGGGTGAAAATAACCTTAGAGCGATTACTATTTAAATTAATTTTCTTTTCCATGTTTCGGATAGAGAGGAATAAAAATTAGATATAGTATTTTCGTGTGTCTGATAATTTTGCGAGATGCTTTATGAAATAGCTGCGTTATGCGTTACTGGAAAGGTTTCAAATTACTTTTTACATCATGCAAATTGCAACACTTTCACCTCAACTTTAAAAAATATACTATATTTCAAAGGGCTTAATTTGTTTCTCTCCTCGTAAATTATCATTTCTGTCGTAAACTTGGATTAAATTTATGTTTCATTCCAAATTTATTATAATAATGGCAGGAATACTTCCAGCAAAACTTTCAATTTGAAAAGTTGTTTTGACCCCAGGTCACGTCCGGGTCCAGACCGGGCAAAATATAAAACTGAAAGATTCATGGCTTCGAAAGGTCACTTTATGGCTACAAATTTGCATTCACTTCAAAAGTGTCGGATACACAGACCAGATAGTTACGAGATTTAGCTAAAACCAATAACAACCGTCGGTAAACTCTGATATATGGCCTTTTATTCAACGGTAAGTACAAAGTAGGCATCGATTTGAATTTTTTAGTATACTCACTCTAGTCTTTTGACACAGTGCGATCTCGTACGCAAGCTGTGCTGTGTCTTCTTGTTTTGGAAGGTTAACGCGCGTCTTTGTTAGGCTGCTCACACTATGTTGGCCCTGAGAAGAACCTTTGTCCATGTTTAACTGATTTCCAACGTACTTTTAGACATTAACCAAGTCGAATGGATAGCAGAAAAACCTTGAACCAGTCGAAAATGGTGTCGAAACAAATATGTTTTAAATCGTGCATCTATGCATGCTCGAGTCGGCTTGTCATCACTTTGTTTTCATTGGATGCCGAGGCTCTCCCGAGACTGCGGACGGTTTCGTAGTCGATCGTCCTCCGCTTTTGATTGGTTCTCGAACAATTCATTGTTATTCATTGTTATTCGGAAAACCGAGACAGAGGGACGGACAGAAAAATTCTCCATCCAACACCATTAGTAAACTGCCTGCCGGCAGCAATAAAAAAGGTAAAGATGAAAAAAGAAAACTAAATAAGCGAAGAGAAAGAAAAAGGGATGGCTGCAAAAGCTATTTAAAACCGAAAATTTCAACTTAGTGTTTCTAAAAGTTTTTCCCATTTCTCCAGGTGCAGATTTAATTTGTTCTTTTCTTTAGCAAGATATTCTTCTATTTTAAAGATCTTTTTAAGGTGTGCAAGGAAGATGATAAGGCTTGGAGCAATAGATTTCCATCTGCAGTTAAAGATAGTCTGCTTTGCTATTAACACAATATGATTCAAAAGCATAAAGTGGCTTTTGGCTGTATGAACCCATTCCAAAAGAGGAAATTTTTGGACTGAAGACCTTTGAGCTGCAAATCCGACCACATATAAAACCTTCCATCGGCCGTAACCATATCACAAATTCTATGTATGCCAATCTCAACCAAATCCAAATAATAACAACATTTTTTGTTAACGAGGTTGTTCTTGTTGTTCCAAACTATCTCATTCAAAATATCCTCAACTTGATCAGGCTTGGTCGTATTTAATCTAGACCATAATGTCAGACATTCGTCGTAAAAAGGACTAACTTTTATAGGAAGATCACCAAGACTAAAGTTACACTTCAAAAGATAAGGGCCTCCGACTGGCTTTAAAAGTGCGTCTAAGACAAGTTTCCATTCGGCAACATATTCCGGGTCCACATAGCGTTTAAAAAAAGACATCTTCTGGGCTTGAATAAGAGATTCCAAGTGTATCATTTTTAGACCCCCATTTTTAACCCGTGAACATATGCGCATGCGTAATGAACGGGTTATCGGTATTGACGACAGATATGCAAATGAGTCACTCACTCCTTCCATCAGCTGTAAACTTAGTGACGTAATGCTTTGTTACGAATGCGTTTTGTAACAAGAACAGCATGAATCCAGCGATAACAATAACTAAATTGGTGTAAACGAATATAAACAACAATAAGCTTAAAGATGTTTCGCATTTGGAGTCTTTAATGAAACGTTAAAATCGATCTAAAAGATATTTTCAACTGAGACACGCGTTTTGATGGTTATCTGCCTTCAAGTAATAAAATTTATCCCATTACAAGTCATCAGCAAAGGCAGTTAATTTAACTTCATGTTCATCCTGAAGGTTGATACCTTTAATCTCATCGCTGCCTCTAACATATATAGCTAGTGTTTCAAGAGCAATGATAAAGAGATAGAGGGATAGTGGATCGCCCTGTCTCACCCCCCACATTACATCAAAATGAACAGAGGAAAAGCCCATTATTCATGACACAACTTTGGATATTGGAATAAAAGGTGTTGACCCATTTGATGAATGATTGACCGAAATTGAAGGCTGACAAAACCTTGTTTAAGAAAGTCCAATCCAGAGAGTCGAAAGACTTTTCGAAGTCGATAGCGAGTAAAAGACCAGATAACTTATTTTCTTTGGTATAAAACATGATATCATCTATAATTCTGGTGCAATCAAAGATTGATTGGCCCTTGACATAGGCGCATTGATTTTCGTGAATGATTAGTGGTAATAAAACAGTTTCTAACCTTTTAGCAATTATAGCTTTGGATGCAATCTTAACGTCCACATTTAGAAGAGAGATTGGCCTCCAGTTTTTAATATACATTTTATCTTTACCTTTCTTTTCTATCAATTTAATTATGGCCATTTTCTGAGAAGTTGAAAGTTCTCCACACTCATAGGCTTCATTAAGACAATCCACTACAAGATTACCCAGGAGTGGCCAAAAGGTCTTATAGAACTCGGCTGTTAAACTGCATTCCCAGGGGCTTTCCCAGTTTGAAAAGTAAGAAGCGAGCGATAACATTCGTTGTATGTAAGTCTTCCTTCGCATTTTTGTCTTTTATCCTCATCTAACTTGGGTATAGAAGGATTGTATAGGAATCTGGCAGCTACGTCCTCATCACTGTTAGAACCATGATCTTGGTACAAATCTCAATAAAATAATTTAAGCTGATCTAGAATTTCCACCAGATCAGTAGTAACTCTGTCATCATCCAATTTTAATTTCCTAATACAAGAAGAGCTATTGTTTTGATTTTCAAGTTTTAAGAAATAACTATTATTTTTTCCCCTTTTTCAAACCATCGGACGCGAGATCGAATTATAGCACCTTGTATTATGTAATCATAAGCAGATTCATATCTAATTCGCGTTTCCTCCAGACGAGTTAAATTTGCAGATGTTGGAGATTCATCGCATATCTCCTGCCATCTTTTGACTTCTTTCTCCAGTTCGAATAACTTATCGTGTCGCTTTCTTGCCTTCCTCTTACTGAAGGAAATTGCCATCTAGCTAGGGAAAAAAATCCCTTACTAATTTGGGGGTACCAATTAGGGAAAAATTTACAAACTAAAAACTATATACAGTAATATATAAAAAAATCTACAGTTTTCTAATTGCAAGATTTGTAATAAAAAATATATAAAAATCAAGAGGAAACAGAGGCTACAGCCTGCGCAGCCATCATCTAAAAATTCACTGATATTGAATTGGCGTATCTTGCCTTTGAATGACATTAGGGTTGTGACGTCCCTGATACTCTTGGGTAGTTTTGTCCATAGCCTAGGCCCTAGATATCTAATAGAGAGCTTGCCGTAGGTGACTGTTTCGTACCTGTGTATAGAGAAATCTGCTTGCCTCAAATTATAATTATTTACTATTTGGTACAGTTGTGTGTTAAAACGCTCATAAACTTCAGTATCTCGCAATTCTGTCATGCCTATATATTTTTTGATTGGGCTGGCTTGCTGCCAAGCCTGCCCAATATATAAAACAAGAGGCTCCAAGCAGCCTTTACTCATGCGCATGCGTAAGAAAATTTTTTGATATATTTTAAACATGATAAGAAGATGTCCGACCTGGAGATAAGTTACTCCTTTCATTCAGTCATCGTTCCTGCAAACCACGTTGTTTACTATTGAATGTTTTGGAAATGAAGGCTGTACCACAATGAAGCCAGTGATTCTTCTAAGTCTTATATATACCAAACGTGAACATAGTAATGTATGTAGGCCCAGGGTTGTAGGAGATGCTGTCGTGACACGTAAGTAACGCTCTTTTACCGGAAGTGACAGTAGCCGGAAGTCACTAAACAGGAAGTGTAAATGGCGAAGACATGAACCGGAAGTGCACAATTTAAAATATGCGTGCATATATTTGCATGCAAAATCCTGACACAAAAAATAACAAGAGGCTCCAAGCAGCCTTTACTCATGCGCATGCATAAGAAAATTTTATGATATATTTTAAACATGATAAGAAGATGTCCGACATGGAGAAGAGTTACTCCTTTCATTCAGTCATCGTTCCTGCAAACCACGTTGTTTACTATTGAATGTTGTGGACATGAAGGCTGTACCACAATGAAGCCAGTGATTCTTCTAAGTCTTATATATACCAAATGTGAACATAGTAATGTATGTAGGGTTGTAGGAGATTCTGTCCTAACAACTAAGTAACGCTCTTTTACCGGAAGTGAGAATAGCCGGAAGTCACTAAACAGGAAGTGTAAATGGCAAATACGTCAACCGGAAGTGCACAATTAAAATACGGTGCATGCAAAATCGTGACACAAAAAATAAAAATAATAACAAGAAAAACGGAGCCGAAACCTTACTTCATGCCGCTTCGCGCATGAGTAATGAACGCGACGCTGTTTCGTAGTCACTTATTGACATGCCAGGGGGTCCGCCATATGAAAATGTCAGGGTGTGCTTTTAGAATTTCGTTAGATGGGCATGGTTGAAAAGAAGTTTTATCATTAAGAGCTACTCATTGTGAATTTTACATGGAAGTCTTCCCCCTCCCCCCCCCCCCCTCCCCTCCGGATTTTGGAGATTTGAGAGTAGATAAGTTAATATGTGGTGTCGGAGAAGTAAATAGGGATGTGCGTAGGATAAAAAAATTAATTAAAAGGTTGTTTGTGTAAAGGGTATTCATATACGGTGGTTTGGGAGGAAAGCGCGAAGGGTGAACTGTCTTGTGAGCGTTTAAAGAGGTTTTAAAAGACACTGACCTATTTCTAGTAGCTGGTATTAATAGATTAAAAAGGGTGAAACCCCTGTATGCAAAATTATAGCCTGACATAGCGAGAATCCGGCCTGAAGTGATTTTTACGGCCTGCATTGAACGAGACAAAGTACGCCTAAAACGAACCATTCTTCTCGGTCTTGTCTCGGCGATAATCTAGCCTGCATTACGGGCATTATTGGGGGTGCTCAAGCGGGTTTTGGGGCGTGAGACACGAGCGCAAAGCGCGAGAACAAAGAGGTCTCGATTCTGCAGAGAAGAGAGTTTCTACACTAGATAGAGCAGCCTAAATTAGTGGAAAGCTTTCTGCTTTGTAATACATGCAGAATTTGGGAAAGTATTCCCTCAATTTTGTTGGATCATATTGATCATTTGCAATCTGATATTTCAATGAATTGTGCTGATGGGGCCGCTTCCAATAACCAAGCGTAGACTTTTGCCGTTGGAATCTCTAGTCTGTTGAGAAAAATGCTAGGACTTATGGTTTATTTGATAACATAACGCCCCGAAGAGTGAGAAGAGAGAATTTAAGGTGAGCAATTACATTGTACATGGAACATTAATGAAACGTGATTTTCTTCTATCGTCCATTGTTCTTTCAGTGATAAGATTTGCTGCTAAAAGCATAATCAATTTTGAATGACACAGGCTGGAAAACTTCAATTTTAATTAAATGAGAAATAGAACATGATCTTCATGTCAACAATCACTTTGACCGAGGTCATGTCAAGGATGCTTTATATATTTATAGTATTTGTTTTACACAGGAAAAAATTAAGTGGCATTTATTGAGATAACTTGTAATGCATTTGTTAAAGATGTTATGGCTTACATGTTATAAGCTTATTAGTATTTTGCGAAAGAAGGGGTACGTGACTCAGACAAAGTTTGCTGTCAGCTCAAAGGCTTTGTATGAGCATGACCCGGGGGGGGGGGGGGGGGTACTCACGGGGATGTGCCGCTGGACAGGGTATGGTTTTTGGCATTTTTGTCCTGAACAGGGTATATAATTTAACTCAAGTCTGTCCTAAACAGGGTATGGTTCCAGTTAACGTAGCGCTCGTGGTGATTTCCCTTGTCATGATTAGCATATATTCATGTAAAGGTGAAGTCGTTTTCGTTTCAGATCTGTCTACTATTATTTTAAGAACCAGATTAAGAACCACGCATGAGTCGTGTCCTAGATAGGGTCCTAAAATAGAGGGTGTTGTTCTACACAGGGTAGGTATTTTTGTTTCTTTTTTGTCCTAAATAGGGTCAGGGTCTCAAACCCTCAGCGGCACCCCTATACCCAAATATTGGTCAAGTACCCCCATCCCATGTAACGTGTATTTGCTGTTTATAGTAATTTGATGGAATAATGAAACAATTTTTGAGTTGATTAAGGGTTCTTGCCTTTCTTTTATTTTTGTCATAGCATAAGTTGTTATGCAATTTGTGTAAACTGATTGGCTCCGAATTATATTCTATAGTGCTTTGCATTTTATTAATAAAGATAGATAGCCCCCCTTCGTGACTCAGACATTAGTTTGCTGTCAGCTAAAAGGCTTTGTATGAGCGTGATGTGTTTTGGATATGAAAATTGGTGAAATCAGCGGTAAACGTGATTTGAATGTTTTGCGGGCTTCAAATAATTATAATAAATACAAGGCAATGTTACATTAGGGAGTGAAAAACTGATTCAAGAAATGTAAATTTTGACTTAAAATTCAACAAAGTATGTGACAAGGCTGCACGGTGAAATCCGATCATCGGACTTCCAATCTATTAGCCCATATGCGATAAGAAAACATTTCATGACTTTTTTTGTATTCTTCTTATATGGCTAAGATGTGTGCATCGCTAGCTTGAAAAGAGATGCGTAAATAGTAAACCATTCTCACCGCCAAAACAGCCACTCACTGCCTACGCAGAATAAGATATGGGAGCCAAAATTTAGCTCAGGCAGAGGGTCGCAAGACAGTGAGAAAGGGAAACAAACGTCGCCGGAGGGGAGGCGGGAGGGTAAAATATCCTACAATGCGAGACAGACCGTGTAACTTGGCGAAAGAGGCAGATAAAACAGAATAAATTACTTAAATAGGCAAGCGAGATCCCTGGAGGGCTCCCGGGTAATTAGTTCTATTCACAGAAGGTGTCTGGAGTCGGAAAAAATTCCGCGCGGGCCAGTCTCGCGGGAATTTTAGCAGTGAGAATAGGTTCCAAATGATCTGTATTATCCCAAATTAATTGCCGTGTACCCAAATTTTAACTTTATACTAATAAGCAGTAGCTAAAAAAAACCGGGGTGGTACCCCCATATATAAGCTATACGGGTATGTGCGCTGGATGGGGTCGGGTTTTTGACCTTCTAGGTCTGAGATAGGGTCTCAGTTTTGCCCACTAAGTCTGAGGTGGGGTATAGTTTTTTCATTCAACTTTCGAATTAAGTGTTTTGTCATTTTTTTCCGGTACATTTTTCATCTGGAACCGTGATCAACCTCGAGAATATAACCAATCTTTCTAGTTGGAGACCACTTCCTGATTTGGTGCTGTGTTGGATATACTCTACACCATTGAAAGTTGCCAACTGGGAGGGGTTGACTCATGGCCCAACTGTAAAGATTGTTTGCATCTAAGTACATAATATAGCTGGTTTCTTGATCTGGGTTATGACAAGAGGGTCAGCGATTCAGAGTTTACAATTGTCCTCCGTGAGGTTGAAAAGTATCACGAGCTAAAGAACGCAATCCACTCTGGTGAAACAAAGACCACCAAAGTAAACAAGCAAACTCAAACGCCAGATCTTGAAAAACTCAGAGGCGAGCTTCGCAAAGAAGTCAAAGAAGAGTTTAAAAAAAAATCAATCCTCTTGCCGCCGTGTCCAAGTCAGATTTGAAAGAGTAAACTCGGGTTTCTCGCTTTATCTAACAAAAGAATGAAATTGTGTGACAAAGCGTGACACATGTCGTGACATTGTGCGTGACTGTCACGCGTGACACATAACAAAAAGGGACAAAACCCTAGTCGGGGGGTGCTCGTGGCTGTTTTCGCCTAGGCTAGGACTTTTGCCTCACCGAAGTGAGGGTTTAACTGCTGACAAGGCAGTTGTCATTTCCCATTTCACCTCTGGGAGCGAGGGCGAGTTCTCCTAGGAGATCTCTGGTTGAGCACCCCCCTGTTATCAGTTGGGCCGGAGCTGGTTCACCAGGGGGTCATCAACTGACGAGACAACCCCACTACCCCTGGTCTGACATCGCATTAGCCATAAACAGGGTTCAATGGCGGCCAACCATATCCCCCTGAGCTATTAATACCGAATTACAGACTTAATATAATATATGGGGCAAAAAGGTCTTTTATATACGTCAAAGCTGTCGTGCTTTCACATGTGGTAACTCATAAAGAACTATGCATGCACAAATGATGCTTGACCAATTGAACATTTGTAATTTGCTACTTATAAACATGATGGCGGAACTTTATAAACGCTTCAACGAGCAAATGTCTATCGTCAGATGTATGGATGAAAAGAATGAATACGAGACTCAACTAGATCTCTTGGATCTAAAACACAAACAAATCTGGCTGCGAGGCTTCTATGGCAATGACTATATACCTGAGTTTCACCTCTCACAACTACAAGAGAAGCTCCAAAGCATCTTTGAATCTCTCTCTCTTTGACCGCTAGACAAGAACAAATCCGGCGGTACCGAGAAAACAGGTTTGTTTTCATTCAAAACAGCACAAACAAAAATATAAAATCATGTCAAAGCTGTGGTGGATCTTTTACACTCATGTTTGAATCCACAGAACTTGTCTGCAGTAAATGCGGCCGCATTGAACTAATATACAGCGCTGCCTTTTCTCGTGTAGACCTTTACAACGGAGGAAATATGAAAGTGAAAGGTCTGGGCATAACAAATCATAATTTCAAATGTCGGCTTGATCAGTTATTCGGAAATAAATCTTTAGAAAATATAGGCGGCATTAAAAAGGTTTTATTAGAAATACGAAAAGAAAATGTTCATCCAACGATATACGAGTTGTTAAATATTCTAACAAAGAAAACATAGTGATTTGTTAAGTCGTCTTAGAGGGGAATCCCCTCCGAGATTAACTGATGAAGAAATTAAACAAACTAACCATGTTTACACAATCGTGAAATATTATCTACCAAACAACACTTCTTATAATTTCGTTATTCATAAAATCTTGGCCCTAATTTTACCAGATGGGCCAAGAAAACAGAAAATTTTATCTTACATAGGACTTTCGAGGCAATCTATGTGTCTAAAATACGAACAGTATTGTCAGGCAGCAATTCAGACTGCAGAGATTGCTCAAACTTATTCATAAGAAATGGCTCCACTTGATCAGCGTCGCTGGTCTTTGTTTTGTCACTCCTTGATCTTGCGATGCTGAACTTGGCTATCGATCGATGGCCTTCAGAGTGATCGACTATTTTTTTTCGAAGGCTTGCCAAGTTCTCGTAAAAGCGCTCGACCTTCGTTTGAATGCTGTTTAAGAAGCCCTCTTGCTTGACAATTTGGCGTTCTGTAACATCCAAACGCTTCCATACAAATACTGCCACCGGCCTCGGCCTCGATTTGAGAAAGTTCATGAACACTTGTGTTGTCGCCATCATTGATATACAAAGGGTAAGTGTTTCTTTAATTGGTAAAAACTGAGCAACTCTATTCGAAACGTTGCAAGTGGTGTTTTGCCTTGGATGAAGGCCGTAACAAAGCTTGCATTACGGATCCTGTGTAAAGGGTCAAGATCATTCAGGCTTATAGATGGTTTTTGTTCTTGCTCTTGCTCATCAAGCCATGCATTCAGCTCATGCTGACTAACATTTGAGTTTACAAACACCCTCGATTTGAGAAAGTTCATGAAAGCTAATTGATCAGTCGCCATCATTGATATACGAAGGGTGAATGTTTTTTTTCAATTGGAAATCAATGCCACATATTGTTGTGGAGTCAGTCTTTGCGCGGCTTCAATTATATATTGCGGTACAATAGATGGAGGAGGTAGAGGAGTAGGAGATATTTGACCTGGAGTTTGTTGAAAGTGTTTGCAGTCTTCGGATTTTAGATATGTACGTCCAGTACAAAGAAGACTTCCATGCCTTGAATGGTTGAATTTCATTCGTTTAGCTGATTGCATAATAACACACTTTCTTCCTCTCCCCTTTGTCACAATGTGCGTATATACCTACGGGAGGGGGTTTCTTCAATTGGTAATCAGTACGAAGACGGGCAGCCATTTTTTATGTGATTATAAACCGTTGACTTAGACAATGCTTGCCCGCAACCGGGGCAAATTATTTTCGGGCGTGGTTCTGTTTGCAGATTCTTACAAACGTATTTTTGATGCTCAACAAGAGAATGCCCTTGTGTGAAATTAAAACTGCAATGTCTGCAAGGGTTGTATTCGAACGTCCCTTTGTTCTTCGCATACAAGTCATCACCTTCTTTCAACTCAATCCCCCGCATTTTCAAAAATGCAACAGTAGTCATTGCTTTGCTGTGTGCCATTGTCACCTTTATGTAGGGTGTAGAGATTTCTTCAATTGGTTATGTCTCGCTTGCCGTTGCGGGCGGGCTCGGGGAAAATGCATTTGCCCCCTCTTATGGGGTTTGAGGGAGGGCATGTAGAGTAGTTATTAGGGAGGCATGTCAAATACGGTTTTTCAGACCCCTAAATAAGCGGGCCGAACGCAGTGAGGCCCGCTTATTTAGGGCCTGAAAAACCGTATTTGACTGCCTCCCTAATAACTACTCCTTCGATGTTTATGTGTTAAAACCAAATTGAGCCTTTTTCACTCGAATTACACCATCTAAAGAGAACTTTCAGAGGTTTCTGAATGCAGCAATAGCGAGAGATTTTCATTTTAATTAAACATAGCCCATTCGTAATTATAATTATTCTGTCCGGAGTGCCTTGTTAAAATCTATTTGGGACTAGCTTGGTCAACAACAATGAGGTCATATTCAATCGATTCGTACGCAAAGTTTAATCGCGGTCAAAACATTTTCATTTTCACGTTATTTTGGAAAACAGGTTTTCTGATAGAAAAGTAGAACTGTTTGATTGTTTGGAAAGGCTCCAGCTTTTGCAAATAAAGGTAAGGTAAAGTCGCACACGAGCCACGATGGCCCACATGGCCGGAGCTTAACCCGGTTTCTGTAGCATGAAGCAACTAGGAATATTGCTACTCCCCCCTGGATGGGATGCTAGTCCATCGCAGGGTTACCCCCAGCATTTTGTTGCCGGTACCCATTTATACACCTGGGTGGAGAGAGACAGTGTGGAGTAAAGTTTCTTGTCTAAGGAAACAACACGACGGCAGAGACCAGGCTCGAACCACCGACCTTCAGGTTGAAAGTCCGACGCACTAACCACTAGACCACCACTTGGACACTTGGACTTGTTTGTTTGGAATTTGATCCGACAAGCAAAATTATCGATGTATGCAAATTCGGGACAGAATTCCATGACAGCACTGGTCAGCACTTGAAGACAAAATAGCGAAAAAGTTTACTGTAATTTATTGATTGAAACCTAGTGTAAAAACAGTGGCATTACAGAAACTCGTTTTCTTTCTCAAATTCATTTTTTTTTACAAACTAATATGAAGTCTTGAGAAACACTGTCAAGATAAGAACGGAGAATTCGCGGACTTTCTGCTTATTAAACAAGAAAGACAAGAAATGGTGTCACTTTTGTTTAATAAGCAGGTTATTCCTGCGTAATAAGCAGATAAGGCAGAAAATCGAAACTATGGGAAAAGAGTTTTCCACCTTCCGATGGCAAAACTCGACCAAATTTAGCGTAACTTGCGGTACTACTGAATTGCAGCGAGAAAATGTCCTAAAACTTCTGCTTATTATAAAAAGCTAAGTATTCTAATTAAAACACAATTAAAAGCAGTTTATCGATGGTAAAACTTTTAATCTGCATGGGTTTTGTCCTAAAAATTCGCTGCTAAAACTTTCCATTGATATAGCCAAGTGAATCAACAGCTTCACTTTATAATTCTATCCAAGTCTTTCGTGCAAGCGAAATCTACAACAGCGCGACAAAGTGACGCCGTCAATTTTTTTATCAAAACATTTCCAGACTTTCTAATTGAAGGGCCGAGAGCATAACCAGCCTATATGACTTTTTAGGCCTTTTTTTTTCTTGCTCAGATTTGTCCATTTTTGGCATGTGGACTAGAAATTAATTAGTTGCAAAGCATTGTTCAGAATTTTTTTTTTCCGTCGTTTTCGAGAAATACCGTATGCAAAAAAAAAATGAAAGGCTCCTATTGTAACGCAATATTGCGGTAAGCTTCTGTTTTTCACACTGACATGGTTCGATATTTTTTAAAATTAAAAGTAAGGATTTTTGACGAACACAAAAAAAGTAAATCACCTTCATAATGTCCAGTTCGAAAAAAAAAAGAGATGCTCAGCGTGAATCGAACCCGGAGCCGTGAGTGCAAATCCCGGACCAAACCACTAGACCACCGAGGAACACATGCTCAGTTCAGACTAAGTTTTATTATTTAAAGGTTGATACGCATCAAAATGGGTATCTCGATTTCAAAATCCTTTTAGATCGAATTTAATGTTCCATTAGACTCCAAATGCGAAAGATCTTCCCGCTGGCCAGCAAGAACTCACTTCGAGCTGCCCAAAGCTGTATTTCAAGTGCCCGACCACGCACAGCGGACCCATCTACCACTGTCGCAAAGCATGTCAGGAAATCCTACAACAAAACCGAAATGGAGTTCGCGCCCAAAAATTATTGAAAAATACTGTAAGTCTCAAAGCACTTTGGATATCGGGCATTAATTATTTTCGACCACGGCACGGGATGGGAAATGGCCCACAACTCTCAACGCTGCCCCTTTTTTGATCCGAAGTGATTCCAGACTTTCCCGCCGGCTCTGTCTTGCCAACCAACGTCTATTTTCACCTCGAGCACGAAATGGCGATTTAAACACAAGGTGGGACAAGAAACATGACCCGTTTCTTTGAGAGGTGCTAGAGATTTACGGATTTCAGGACTTAATGATGTCCTTCCATCACCTGACGGGCCTCAAACATGCACATGCTACGGACGATGTGTTAACCGTGGCGAACTCGCGATCGATAAGTGAGCCAGGCATGCGTAAATAATGGTATTTTTGTTCCGGTTGTTGGCACTGGTCAGAAGTATTGCAGTCGCATATTCTCATGTCCAAACTCCTTTAAAATGGCTTCGAAATTGCACTCTGAATGTACAGTCAAAGCCCTGGAGGGCCAAAACTCTGCTTTTTTCAGGTGAAATTGGTAAAAATTCCTTAGGGTCAGTGCAAATTTGAGAAGGGCTTGTGATATTCGTTGTACGATAAAATGAGGCTATTCTGAGCGAGAAAAAGCAAAAAAGGGCTAGAGGCTGGTTATGCTCTCGGCCCTTCATATCTAAACACACTAATCAGCTAATCTAATTATCTAAAGTTATTATTATTCATAACAGCAATCCCGAAAGGGCAAGTTGTTCGCTTCACTGCTTTTAAAGCACTCAAGTTGTTCGTTTCACTGCTTTTAAACCGCTCATCAAGTTGTTCCTTTCAAACAAACCCTGCAGCATTTTGTCTTTGCCGTACTATATGCCCCTTGGGATTTCTTTTATGAATAATAATAACTTTAGATACCGGTAATTAGATTAGCAGATTAGTGTGTTTAGATATTATTGCTTAATACTTTTCTTGGTGTGTAAAATACAATTCCCATTAGAAATCTAGAACAGTTTGAAAGGTTAAAAGGCTCTTTCCCTTGCAATTGTGAGTTTTAAATCAAAGAATTTTGTTTGTAATTAGATCCGACAATGCAAATCTCGGTTGACTACGGGTATGCAAATTTGGATCAGGAATGAACTCGGCCGATCAAAGAAGAGCCGGCACCGAAACATTTTACTTGATGAACCTAATCTATTAAACCTGTAGAACCTTTCTGTCTCACATGTACACACAGACGACCAGGCGAACTTTGCAAAACTGCATGACTGAGTGTAAACACTTCGGCTATATTATAAACAAGAAATTAAGACAATGAAGGTTTTCCACTTTAAGTATTACAGTAAAACAGTTTTCATCGAAGTTTATTAGACAAGAGTTCTCGAGAAAAGTCGTCAACATTACCAGTTTTTCTTTTAAACAATTCATTTTTCCCCCTTCGAATTGGCGCGACATTTTCCAGCAATTGGAGTCTCAGGCTTAGGTTTTTTAGAGGTAAAGTCTTGGGCTTGGATTTGATAGAAATGCTAAAGTCTCGGTCTCGAATTTTTAAACAAGGGTCTCGCAGTCTCCAAAGTCTCGAATTTACTATTCTATACCCCTACATGAAAGTGAATATACCTTTTTGCCACTCGAAACCATGCATCCAAGTTCTATGCACCTGTGGTTGCATTAGTTTAACAACTTCTTAAATCTGCAATGAAAAATATAATTTTACCTTTACTGTGATTTTATGCTTGAAAAATCTCAAGAGAATCCATCCATTGACTGTTAAAATAACAATTAAACAGACAGTAAGTTTTGTTCATCATAAAAGATGTACTCGAAAGATGATTGATCCCAGTTTTTGGTCATTGGGTTATTCCAGAAAAAATCCCCCCCCCCCCCCCCCGCCCACTTGTTTTAATGTTTTCTTCATGAAGTCAATACTCACGGTAAAGGTATGCCAGTAAATGTAATTAAATTATATAGCACTTTCTGAATTTGTTTGCTTTCAAGATTTTTTTGATTAGCCAAAAACATTATGCGAATCATCTTTACGGATAAGAATGGCATTCTATATACACAGGAAAAGTCAGAAATTTTAGAAAACACTAGATATAATAAAAATAGGTTGCCGAATATAAATAATATTTTGTGATGTTTTATACAATACTTTGCAGATGCAAGCACTTGGAGCTGCAATTAGGATAAATAAATCACCAAACCTTTCAGAAGCAGAAAATCACTGAATTCTGATTTAAGTACTGTTTAAAAAACGAGCAGTAGTGTATTATCAGGTTTAAAAACTCAAGGCGAAGTCAAGAGTTTTTACACCTGATAATACACGTACTGCGAGTGTTTTGAACGGCTTCAAAAACATTCTAAAGCGTGTCCCTTGGGAATTAAAACAATTGCACTTTTGTGCAAAGAGGAAATTAGCATACAAGAAAAACAAGTAGACTGATTAGCATACACATGTGCCACGTCTTTGACGAAGTGACCATTGCTTTCCGGCTCCTGTCGAAAGTGTTTTGGGATTTTAAAGTTCTGAGGGAAAACATCTACTAAAAAATGCTATACCAAAGTTGTCAGGTACGGTAGATAAAATGGCTGACAATTTTTTTTGTCAGTGGTAGCGAACGAGTAGAAATAAGCAGCTTGCATCTGTGAACCAGTCGCTTACCTGGCAATTTACATGAGGGCGCTGGTGTCATTCAAATAACGGCTCACTTGTTAAACTGTTGGTTGTTTATTTTGTTGAGAAGATTCCAAATAGAATGGCGAAAGACCAGATTTTGTAAAACAGTACTGCACAAACATATTAAAGTCACCATTTGTTGCACTAAGAATCCTGAACAATTACAAACTACCCATATTTATTTTTTTAGTAATTTTTATATAAAGATTATGTGTGATCGATCTTAATATAAATATCAGGGTGGTCATTGTTTGCCCATTCAGCCCCGCACTCCCCTGTAACTGAAATCAAAGCCGCCACCAGGCTTTTCATAATGACCGTAGATTACTAGATATAAAGGCTCATACACGTGATTGATTTGCGTCGTGTGATTGGCTGATATGTCATGAATTATTAATGAGTTTTTGAAGTGTTTATAATAACTCTTTTATTCAAGCGAAAGACATTTTCATTTAAGGAAATATGAGTTTTATTCGAAAGTTTTGACCTTTAGAAGAAATGTTTTTGATTCATGATCATGAAAAAACAGCGTGTGCTCAAATTACATTTCACACGAAATTTACATGAAACAAAATTGTGTATTTGCGACAACACTTTGAAGAAACTGCGAAGCCTGGAAAAAATTAAAACATGGTAAAAACAAAGTAGTTATTTGAGGAACCAGATTTTTAGAAAGATTTCATTCAATTTGGTCTTGAAATCATGGTTTTATTTGTTATGTGTCATGCAATATTTATTTAAAAAGATGTTTCACGATTAATTTATAGCACTAATCACCACAGTTTAGAAAAATATAAAAACAGGATCTCCTGAATGTGATCACATGTATTTTTTTCATTACCTGTAAATTTAGGTCTTACAAAAATTTATTGGAAATTCGGGCGGGGGGGGGGGGAGGGGGGTCTCGGCTTAGAAATCCAGGTGGGAGGGGGGTCTAGCAGGCCAGGAAATCCGGGAAAAGGACGGAGGGGTAAAAAACTCTTCCCACCCGTTGGGGGTGTGTGGATTTTTTCTGGAATAACCCATTCATTGTCCACTTTACAGGTTGTCAATTTTTTTTAAACTCTAAAGAGATAATTATGTTAAATTCACTCAGGGAAATAAAACTTTTGAAACACCATGTACAGATTGAAACAGGCTATGGTATATCCAGTGATATTTTCTTTAATCAGAATTCTTGTAAACATTCGAATACAACAATATATGATGTATCAGTTATAGTTCGACTTGTCGATTGCACACACTTGGCCTTTAAATAACTATATGATCAGTCTTATAATATATATAATCCTGGTATACAATAATCACAGTGCATCATTGTTACACACATGGCTGACAAAAACTTTGCCTTACCATGTCCATGAAAGACTGGAGCACATGCTCTCAGCTCATGCGCAATACAAGTATAGGTGCGCAATGCGCATATACAATAGAATCTACCTTGTCCATGCACCCACGTGCTGTGCTGCTTGATTGACGTTTAATTAACATACAAAATCTGCTGTAGTGCAAAACATGTTTCCCATAATTATTTTGGTCAAAAACATGATTTTTGATCCTTTTTTACTCCCCTTCAATTACATTCCCACCGCTACCGATCTGAGTCGTTATTGGCTAATTTGCCCAAATATGGAAAAATGATGACGAATTTCATGAAAAAAATTGTTTTCCTCGTCGTGGAAAAAAAAATGGCATGTGCACGTGGCGGGCAAATCTTTCGTCGTCTGCAGTATAATTTCCACAATTATGTTCAAATCCATAACCATTTCTGCCAGTCCAATTAAGACTTATTTTTTAAGGAAACTTTGACATTCTTCTCGATCTTATTTTGAAGGAAACTAGTTTTGAAAGAAACATTCTTCTTGATCTTGCCGCTTGTTAGCATTTACTTGCTTTTGATTTGCGAAGTGGTCATGTGACACTTGTTCACTGACGTGACAGTCATGTATTTTTTTGGGGGCGGAAAAATTTTTTTTCCAATTTCCGGGATGAGTGTTTGAAAATTTTACTTAAACAGTTATTCATCTCCGCCTTGTCAAATATGAGCTGATATAATTATAACCAACTTGGCGCGGCGCCTCGTTGGTTATATATATAACTGGCTCGTCCTCGATGAATAACTGTTAAATAGAGTGTTTGCACATGACGTCATAAAAATTAAAAAATCTAAAGTATACATCTTACAAAGTTGTTTCTAACATGGTATGTGGATACCAGTGTTATAATCTTTCACAAAATAATAGTTTCAGGTTTTAACGATGTTTTGCTTCCAATTTATAAAGGTTTTATGTGTCATGCAATTTGTCACGTAAATACGCTATTTTAAATAAGCCGTAAAAATAAAACAACATTAAAGCAGTTGAAAGTTATTAATTGAATTATAAATGCTGATAAGCCGATTTAATGACATTTACAGTAAATACAATATTTTGTGATGAGAGTTTTTGGTGTAATTAAGACTGAATTTTTTGGTGCCCCTAAGTGGCCGCTCCATACATTTCTTACTAAAAGTGTCTAATACCCATTTGCCTATAACTCTTAACGAAATGCTCTTGCACTTCAAAATTTGGCCCAGATGTGTAGTTTTAAACTCTACAATTCCATAAACATTTTGGAGTCGAAAACTTTTTTTTTGCTTTTGAATTTTGATATGACGTAAGTGAAAACACTATACAGTAAATGCATACATATACTTTATGAAATAACTAATAATTCAAGGGCTCCCAGCAAGAATGTCCTAAGTATGTTTTTGGCAACTTTCACTAAAATTGTATGTTTTAGGCCTTTAAATGCACAATTTTGTCAAATTAATGATTTATTATTGTTAAGGTAATAAAACAGGTCCAAAATGGCGAAGAAAATCCACATCTTTGAGAAAATGTTTTGGGCCTTATAATTAGGACACCCTTTGTATCTTAAAAAAAATTATTCTGTTCGAAGATAGAAGATTAATTTTTGTTGACCTGGTTTAAATCCTTTCAGTCATATTTCCATGATCCAGTCATAATTTTGGCATGTGAGTCCTTTTGAGTCCAAAAATCCAATATTTCAGTGAAAAGTTTCCAAAAAAATATTTAGGACGTTCTTGCCGGGAGCCCTTCAATTACTACTAACAAAAAAATGATGATAAAAATAATTATTGTTATCATTTTTTTTTTGTGACAAAACATCTTGTGCTGATTTGTTCTGACAGCTGATTCGAATCCAAGTATACACAGTCTTCATCCGACAGGTGAACAGACCTGTACCATCAATACGCCTTTGGACAGAAGTCAGGTCATCTTATATCAACAGCTAGATCAGTTAAGCTCAGAGGTATTTTTCAGAAGATTTGATATTTTGTTAACAGTAATTGGAATTGGAATTATGTGAATAATACATGTATGGTATGTGAACAGTGTGTTTCTTTTGACAATAACAATAACTTTATTGCCGTGGGTCTTTACAAACAATAGAAATTATTTTTCTGTTACTTTTACATCATTAGTTTCTCAGGCTCATTATAATATTATCACTAATATTAATCTTAAAATTATTTATGTTCATCAATTTTTTGTCACAAGTTTTTTGTTTTTGTGATAGTTTCAACAGTTGGGTGATCAGTATTCTCCAATGGAAGTCGATGATGACAACCAACAAGGTCTGATAATTTTTTTTCAAACATCTAATGAATTATGCAGAACATTATCAGTACAGTGGCTTTTATATTACATGTAACCATCTTCCATTTCTTTTTATATTATTAAGGAGTGCATGGAGCACCTAACTCAATGCAAAATGCTGTGTACCTGAATGCACAGGCTTCATCTGAACAAGGTCATTCATCTCCACTTTCCCATGGTGAAGGAAATGTGACAGCCACCTGTCAACAAGAACTTCATGTCATACCTGCTTCTTCAATAGACAACACAGATGTCATTGTTGCAGCTGCACATGGAGCCCAAGTAGAGGTGAGTGCTTTATTCAGTGGTAAAAGGCGTTTGCAGTATCATGCAGTATTCAGATTTAAGTCTTTTGGGCTATAAAAGATTATTTAGAAGATTGCTGGTCAGAGTCCTGGTCTTTTTATGATGTCGTCATGTCATTTAACCACATATTCTGATGTACATTTTGAGACTACATGTATGTTCACGATTACCCCTGAATTGTACGACGCGTCAGTAACAAAATTTGGACTTTTTTTGTATTCAAAATGTCAGGGATATTAACTTTTCTATCAGTTTGAAACCTGGGTATAGAAAAAAAGTAAAAAAAAAAGAAAATATAAAATTTACAGCCAGATTAGTTGTATCATGATGCGCAAAATGCAAACTTCGAAAGATTTGGGGTTTTTCTGTTCCGTCATTCATCTCAGTAGGAGGGGGGTATGCATTTTCTTGGGCAGTTTTAATTGAAGACTGCACAGGAGATCGATTTATGAACAATTCTTAAACAAGCTAAATGGAAGAAATACCATCCTGTAAACTGGAAAATACCTGTAGGGTTAATCTTTTAATCGGCGTGATTAAAAGACCAAAATGGAATTATGATCAAATTTCTTTGCCCCATTCACAAGAGTGCAGTGTACTGTATGAAAGACCAACTAATAGCCAAACATTCTGTCGATGATTTCATCTTCAAAATCATATTCAAGAATTGCATCTGTTTTTGTATTGTTTTCTTTTTTTTGGTATGTACGGGCTTCCTATGGAAGTAATAGACAGGTATTCTGACAGGGTGTGCGGGTGCGGGACTGCACAATTCGGTCAAACCCACACAATTCCGCACAATTCCTAAAAATCTGCACAATCTGGCACAATACTGAAATATTTGCTTAAAATTTTAATTAAATCAGGTATTTCTATTGATTACCAAGATTTCGAGAAACGTTTTAGGCTATTTTCAGCCCATTTTCCTTCCAAACAATAGAGAAATCCCTCGCTTTCCTCAAAGAGCTCGAGCGATCGATATAAAAACAACAAGGCATTCTCTTCGCCGTCCTGGGGACTAGTCTCAGTTTTACTTCTGTCCGACTTCCTACCGAATTTTTCGCTTAGCTTTTTAGTTGTCATTTTCCAGACATTATGTCGTTTTTCTTAGCAGCCTGTTGATATTTTTTCAAGCGCTTTCGCATCCTCTCTCAGTTTAATATGTCGGGGACTGAAGAAGAAACACCGAAGAAATGTATCATCGCACCAAAATGAATGTCACTCTGTCTGAATTATTTTTGCAAAGAACTGATCAAGTTTGCGAATCGACAAACAAACTATTAAAGTGCCGGAACTTCGGATTGATAGGAGAAAATTATTAAGTTCTGATCAGAATACTGGATTTGATTTTGCCAATCAAGTGAAAGTCGTTTTCATTCAGGGAAATGAAAAACAAACATGCTATCCGACTTACCAATTTTTTGTGGGTCGTTCTGAAGCTTAAATCGGACAACCTGCGTTTTTCCTAAATGTGCTGCAGTTAAGAAACGTTTTTCTCTTTCTTAAAAGTTTTTTGGACGCAAACTAGCAACAATTAAAATACTCTTTGTGAAGCAGATAAACCCGCCATTTAACTATTATAGTGCTCAAGCTTGCGTGATATCGCCTAAAATTAGGCGATATCACGCAAGCTTGAGCGCTATAATAGTTTTATAATTCAACACATTGATGACAATTAAAGCACAGTTTGAAGAAAAAATATCGCCGACAAGCCTTTTATTTTTAAAAAAGCTTACATATGTTTTACCGCGCGAAACTTGCAACATTACACAGTTCATGAATGAAAGTGGCACTTTTGTCAATATTGCGCAAGTTTGAACACTATAACTGTTTTGTAATTCAACACATTGATAACAAATCACAGTTTCGAGAAAAAATTCATTGAGATATACAACCTTTCATTAAGTAAAAAGGCTAACAACAATATTTTACCTCGCACCATTTCTTAAACAACAAGCAGCGAATGCTGAAAGTTTTGCCAAGCTAAAATTTTAGCGTACACAATCAGTTGTGAGTTTCTACGAAGAGCTTTCACCTACTCAAAGAATGGGACAGAGTAGTCAAGACTACAAGAATTAAAACACAGTAAAATGGCATAGAATGTCGAAGTTACAAGTGTTTCGTATCTTAAAAAGTTCAATTCAGAATCAAAACAAAATGAACAAACATATGGCAACGAACCTAAATATAGTGGCGAAAAGTCGGAAAGAACTGCAGCGTGGACAGTATGTCTTACAAAAATTCACAGCTAAAGGATACAAGAAACGGTTAAAACATCGTACCTGTAGTTGATTTGGCTTTTTAGTCCTTTTCATCAGCACCACATTTTTAAACATCGAAGTACGAGCTGAGTCGATCAATCTGGTCAATGTTGTTTACAAACTTGGAATGCTCATTTTTTAGCTCCTACAGCCTAATGACGAGATCAGAAACTTTTCTGAGGAGACATCAAATCTATATCATATTCCAGAGGTGATTACCAAAGGAATTTTACGAAAATTGTGCTCCGTCATTCACTCCTTGTCGAGCGGTTAAACTTTGAACCAGTTTTCATTCAGCTACGCCAAGAAACACTGCGACCGCGACAACACGAAAATTTCGCCCCTTTTTTGTCCAATCATGTGAACAGTATTTTTTCTCTTTTCTTTTCTTCTCTTTTTTTCTTTCTTTTCCCTTTTTACTTGGGCGTAGCGACCAAGTATTAAAATGCAGTTTGGTCGTCCACAAATGTGCAGTATTGCGCAACTCTGGGGATGGCGGGATTGTTCAAACCTTCACCGCGATCAAACGTCCGAGGCGTTTTTCGTTTTATTTGGTGGGATTCATTTAGTATTAAGTGGAAACGTGGGCAAGGATGTATAAAATAATTAGTTTATGTAACTATCTTTTCATCTTTCCGGCTCAAAATAACGAGCTTTTTACGATCGTTGAAAACTGATCAAAACGCTTCGTGCCTGAGCAAAATTGTGTTGGCAAATGGCGCCGACAGTTCTGCGGTTCATAGTTTTCAAACGCTTAGAACTTTTTTAGTAAACTTTCAAGACGTTTAGTGAGTTGACAGTACTGTATTGTTAATATATGAAACTTTAAATAAACAGTAAAAATGACAACCTTAACTTTGAAGTACTTTGATTAACGTTTGCAAATTTCTCTCGTTTGACCGCAGTGGAGTACACCTGTTTGTTGATGCGAGGCGAACGTCACAAAGTGTGAGTTGTGTTTTCTCTGTTGCATCTAACAGTTTCATATTCAATATGCGTAAGGAAATTACTCAAGAAGACACTGCGAAAGTATTTGGCACTCGCGATTTAATTCTACGATACCTTCATGACGGAAACCCTTTAAAACATGTTTAAACGAACATGAAGAAGATAATTTAGACGAATACATACATAGCGCTTATTTAATAAGAAGTGATCAGTGGACAGCGAAGGAAGAAATATAAGCGTGGTAGGAACCCCAATTAATTTCACTTCTTTCGGTTGTTTGCTTTTCATTAATTTTGATTTCGTGAAGTTGAAGGAACAGAACAGTCAACTGAAACTTTGGGTGCAAAAATTCACCGCCGAAGATGTAAACAATGCATGCGGTGTCTTGCGAGACGTTTCTTGCGAGTTTTGCTTCCGCTAGCTAGTTAGTTTCTCGGACGAAAATAACCTTAAAGCGATCACTTTTTCATTTAATTTTATTTTCTATGTTTCGGATACAGAGGAATAAAAACTGGATATATTTTCGTGTGTCTAATTGCGAGATGTTTTATGAAACAGCTGCGTTATGCGTTACTGGAAAGGTTTCAAATTACTTTCACATTATGCAAATTGCAACATTTTTACCTCAACTGAAAAAATATATTTCAAAGGGCTAAATTTGTTTCTCTCCTCCTAAATTATCACTTCTGTCGTTAACTTTGATTAAATTTATGTTTCATTCAAACTTTATTACAATAACGGCGGGAATACTTCCAGCAAAACTTTCAATTGGAAAAGTTGTTTTGACCTCGGGCCGGACCAGGCAATTACATCATGGCTTCGAAAAGCCACTTTGCGGCTACATTTGCATTCACTTCAAAAGTGTCGGAAACACAGACCAGCTAGTTACAAGATTTAGCTAAAACCAATAACAACCATCGGGAAACTCTGACATACGGCCTTTTTTTTTTCTCAACGGTAAGTACAAAGTAGGCATCGATTTGTATTTTTCAGTATGTACTCGTCTTTTGACACAGTGGACACGCTACTTTAATAATTTGCGTGCGATCTCGCACGCTAAGTGTACTGTGTCTTCTTGTTTTAGACGGTTAACGCGCTTCTTTGTTAGACTGCTCACACTATCCGAATACTCCCTATCATCAAACCGTGAAGTAACGTGCATGCAGATTCCCAAGACAATTATTCTCCAATATGCCTAATACAACGACGCCCAAGTATACGCTCCCACAGCGAAATTTACCGCCATCGCTGGTTATACGTCATGTAGACGTAACGTATATCGATAACATTTTTACCATATTTGGGCAGTGTATCAATGTGTTGAATTATACTATAATAGTTGTTACCTGCAGTCTCCAAATAGTTGTCCACGGTGCACTGGTAACCAGCTACCATGAACGTTCCACGATCAATACAAGAAACTCGAGTGCATTGTTGATGAACAAAGTGACAAATCAGTTGTTTTTTTTTTCAGGAGGCTGAAATGTGGCCAGGTAACAACAGAAAACTTACTACTCGTTCATTTCTCCCTTCTTTCTCGATCACTGATTGTAGTATTGCAGTTTGTTGACGATCATGTTCGTGTCAAGTTACGCAACGGGTCAGTTTCGTCAGAACATTTTTTTTAGTAAATTGAGAGCTTAAAATGCGAACCCCCTTCGAGTGCTAGCAATATTGTGTAAGTTTTAGACGGGATCTTGTATGAAGAAATTGAGTTGATGTTATTTTTTAAAGCTAATTTATGGCGTTCATTTAACGCAGCTTTTGGATCATTTATAAAATAAATTAACAAATGAATGCCTATTGGTTTAGTGTTTGTTCAACTCTTGAACTCTTCTAAAAAACGACAAGGAGCCCGATAGGCTTCGAAACTGGCTCGTTTGGTCTCAGTTTTCACCCGGTTTTCATTTTAGAGTTCACAATATACAATCTGGAATCTATCAATATGCACAGTCCAGTCCACATTTACATTTACATTCCACAGCCCGCTTCAAGCACTTCTTAGGGACAGACCATTTTATTGTTGGGGGGGGGGGGGGGGGGGGGGGGTAAGGGTGTAAGGGTTTCGGCAATTATTAAAAAATAAATTCCTGCACAGCAAAAGTAAAGAAAAAAAATAATGCACAGCAAGCCAATGGAAAAAACAGGTATGGAACAATTCCGATAAAAATTCTTGCACAACATCAAGACAGGAAAAAAATCATGATCAGAAAAATTGCATAAATCTAGAAGTTTGTACACTTTTTTTTTTGCTTTAAAACCCTTCAAACCACGTAATCAGGATTGTTTTAAGACAGGTATTTTGGAGAATCGGTGATGAGGTTTCAAATACATTAACAAAATCAACATGATTGATCAAATGATTAACAGCCGAGCATATATAGCGTGACATAAATACGAGATGTGTGGAGTTTCAACGTGACTCCGGCCATGACGTAATGCTTTAGAATTGTTTACTCAGCAGACATTTGTTCAACGATTTATTCGATCTAAACTCAACTGTTCGACAATTAATTTGGTTAGAAAAGTTCAACCGGCTTTCCTTTTACCAGAAATAGAACACACCGAAAATCACAGCGAATTGTTTAACAATTCCGTCGAAATTAGAACGGTAAATATTTCAATTGTAGTTGCTTAATTATTGGTTACAGTTCGCTATACTATTATGAAAACACAATAAAATCACACACGGTAGCTATATACAAAGGATATAAATCGCAAAGCAGAGCCAAAAACATAAATTTAGAACTCTGTATATTTTTTTCGCTTTAAAATCCTTTGAAACCACCTACAACAAGGAATCAGGATTGTTTAAACACAGGCATTTTGGAGAATCGGTGATAGAATTTCGAATAAATGAACAATGTCAACATGATCGATCAAATGATTAATAGCTGACCATAGCGTGACATAAATTCGAGATGTTTGGAATTTCAACGTGACTCCATGGCGTAATGCTTGAGAATTGTTTACTCAGCAGTTGACGTGCCGGGACGTGTTTTATTCATTCGATCTAAACTCAACTGTTTGACAATTAATTTGGTTAGAAAAGTTCAACGCGCTTTCCTTTTACCAGAAATAGAACACATCCTGAAATCACAGCGATTTAATGTTTAACAATAGACCATTTTACAGTTGTCTTCTTAGTATCCTGGCCTTTGAGTGGAAGCGAGGCTGAAGTTGACCTTGTTATGATACAGACCTTGGAGCTTTTCAGATGTAAATTCAGTTGGTTAGCATGAGAAAAGCTTTATTAACATATGAATGGCAGAAAGGTTTGTATCAAAGCAAGGTCACCTTCAGCCTCGCTTCCACTCAAAGGCAAGGTCACCAAGCACACAACTGTAAAATGGACTATTCCGTCGAAATTAGAACGGTAAATATTTCAATTGTAAATTGTCGTTTAGATGACAATACTGATTTCTGAAAACCGGAAGTAAACTAGGTACGGTGTTGGCCGCAGCAAAATCAATTCCCGGGGCAGGTGACACGACAGAAACAAGGAGCCCGTTGGGCTTTGAAACTGGCTCGTTTGGTCTCATTTTCCACCCGGTTTTCATTTTAGAGTCCACAATATACAATCTAGAGTCTATTAATATGCACAGTCCAGTCCACATTTACATTTCACAGTCCGCTTTACATTCCGCACTCTGCTTCAAGGAGGCTACAATTTCAGGTCTATATCTTTTTCTTTGAACTTTGTATTGTTTTTTTTTTCGCTTTAAAATCCTTGAAACCACCTACTACAAGGAATCAGGATTGTTTTAACACAGGCATTTTGGAGAATCGGTGATGGGGTTTCGAATAAATTAACAATATCAACCTGATCGATCAAATAGCGTGACATAAATACGAGATGTGCGGAATTTGAATGTGACTCCACGGAGTAATGCTTGAGAATTGTTTACTCAGCAGTTCTGTGACCTGCCGGGACGTGTTTTTTTATTACGTGATTTGGTTAGAAAAATTCAACTCGCTTTCCTTTTACCAGAAATAGATCGCATCCGAAAATCACAAAGATTTAATTTTTAACAATTCCGTCGAAATTAGAACGGTAAATATTTGAATTATAGTTGCCAACATCACTGATTACGCCATTTCTGAAAACCGGAAGTGAACTAGGTACGGTGTTGGCCGCAGCAAAAGCGATTCCCGGGGCAGGTGACCCGACAGGCCGCAAAAAAAAAAAGAGGGTATTTTAAGAACTGACTCGTCAAAGCGACGAGCCAGTTAACAAGGAGCCCGATGGGCTTCGAAACTGGCTCGTTTGGTCCCAGTTTCCACCCGGTTTTCATTTTAGAGTTCGCAATATACATCTAGAATCTATCAATATGCACAGTCCAGTTCACATTTACATTTACATTCCACAGCCCACTTCAAGCACTCCTTGGGGACGGACCATGATTGTTAAGGTGGTGGTGCGGGGGGTGGGGGGTGAGGTTGGGCAATTACTAAAAACAAAATTCCTGCACAGCAAAAGTAAAGAAATAAAAAGTAATGCACGCGAGCCAAAGGAAAAGCAGTTTAATAGCGGAGCTCTCGCCGGGCCAAAGGCCAGGCTGCGCAGCTCCATACTCATAGAACCAGAGAACCATAGAACCCATGGCCGTCATTTTTCATGGTCATGGCTAGCGGAATGTTTCGCGGGCGCGTTGTGTGTCCGCCGCTGTCGTCCGTCGTCCGCCGCCGTCGCTTAGGGCTATTAACTCGCGGGCGCGTAGACCGTCGCAAAACATGCGCGTATGACGCCACACCGGGATCTTTGCAATTTTCACGTCACCTGGGAAAACACTGCTGTGTTTTAGCGGAGAAAACCGTTTAAATTAAAGTCGTTATTCTCCTGAATTTTTTCACGGTTTGCTACTCAAGACAGGGATACTAATTATGGGATACTCAGAAGCCGCTATAGTGGAAATAGAAGAGCTTTCAGAGATAAAATCTTGCTTCGAGGATGGGAGCAATGCGGGAAGATGTTTGTCACTTCGGGTTTCAGAACTGAAGAAGCGGAGATTTAAAGAATTTCCAAGCAGTGGATGGACTTAAAGGTAAAACAAAATACATTTTTCGATGGGAATTTATGTTGATATCAATCTGTGATTGACTTTTCTGTGTTCTCGCTAGTTTTCGGGAGAATTGTTTATAACACTCGCTCAATTAAATTCAGTTGTTTTGTTTTCTTTCACCGGAGACATCTCGGCCTCTTAATGGTTCGCGTTTTGCTTTTAAACACAAACTTATGGAGATTTGAATTAATTTTTTCGAAAGAAGATTGTGTTGTCCATTTTTATGTTTGTTCATTCATTACATAGGTTGAAAAGCGATTTTATGTAAACAAAACAAGACTTGGATACTTCACACGCATGGTCTTATGCAAATATGTTTGTGTATTTTTTGCAATTTTGATTTCCAAATCAGTTTCTCGGACAATTTTTATAAGCAGCAGGTGTATTTTATTTGGAAATTAGTCGTACTAATTATTCTAGACAGAGAAAAAGTTGTTTTTGTGAACTTTTGTACGGTCTAAATGTACTGTGCAAACGGTCGCGTAAGTCTGTTTTTGAGAATTTCTTAAATTAAAAGATAGGCCCGGTCGTCAATTTTATTCTTGTGCTTCCGACCTTTCACCTCAGTGAAGTTTATCATCGGCTTACTGTTCAAAGAGCGACGCTGTTAGGCTCAGGCTATCTATATATATATTATGGAACAATCCCGAAAAAAAATTATTGCACAACATCAAGACGACAAAAACAAAATTCATGATCAGAAAAATTGCCCAACAACCGCCCCCCCCCCCCCCCCCCCCCCCCCGTCCCCCGTCCCCCGCCCCAAACAAAAATAAAATGAAATAAAATAAAATAAAATCGTACATCCCTTAGTAGGCTACAATTTCAGGTCTATATATATATTTTTTTCTGATCAGCTCGGTACAGTTAGAAAAAACACAAGTTCAGAACTTTGTATATTATTTTCGCTTTAAAATGCTTGAAACCACCTACTACAAGGAATCAAGATTGTTTAAAGACAGGCATTTTGGAGAATCGGTGATGGGGTTTCGAATAAATTAACAATATGAACATGATGTGGGAATTGTTAACTCAGCAGACGTGCCGGGACGTGATTTGTTCAACGATTTATTCGATCTAAACTCAACTGTTCGACAATTGATTTGGTTACAAAAGTTCAACCCACTTTCCTTTTACCAGAAATAGAACACATCCGAAAATCACAGCGAATTAATTCCGTCGAAATTAGAACGGTAAATATTTCAATTGTAGTTGACTGTAATTATTGGTTACAGTTAACTTATGAAAACACAATAACTACTTATGAAAACACGGTAGCGATATACAAAGGATATAAATCGCAAAGCAGAGCCAAAAACACAAGTTTAGAACTTGAATACTTTTTTCGCTTTAAAATCCTTGAAACCACCTACAACAAGGAATCAGGATTGTTTAAACACAGGCATTTTGGAGAATCGGTGATAGGATTTCGAATAAATGAACAATGTCCACATGATCGATCAAATGATTAACAGCTGTCCATAGCGTGACATAAATTCGAGATGTTTGGAATTTCAACGTGACTCCATGGCGTAATGCTTGAGAATTGTTTACTCAGCAGTTGACGTGCCGGGACGTGTTTATTCATTCGATCTGAACTCAACTGTTTGACAATTGATTTGGTTAGAAAAGTTCAACGCGCTTTCCTTTTACCAGAAATAGAACACATCCTGAAATCACAGCGATTTAATGTTTAACAATTCCGTCGAAATTAGAACGGTAAATATTTCAATTGTAAATTGTCGTTTAGATGACATCCGTGATTTCTGAAAACCGGAAGTAAACTAGGTACGGTGTTGGCCGCAGCAAAATCGATTCCCGGGGCAGGTGACACGACAGAAACAAGGAGCTCATTGGGCTTCGAAACTGGCTCGTTTGGTCTCATTTTCCACCCGGGTTTTCATTTTAGAGTTTTATATTAGCAATCCACAATATACAATCTAGAGTCTATTAATATGCACAGTCCAGTCCACATTTACATTCCACAGTCCGCTTTACATTCCACACTGAGGCTACAATTTCAGGTCTATATCAAATGATTAACAGCTGACCATAGCGTGACATAAATTCGAGATGTTTGGAATTTCAACGTGACTCCATGGCGCAATGCTTGAGAATTGTTTACTCAGCAGTTGACGTCCCGGGACGTGTTTTATTCATTTGATCTAAACTTAACTGTTTGACAATTGATTTGGTTAGAAAAGTTCAACGCGCTTTCCTTTTACCAGAAATAGAACATATCCTGAAATCACAGAGATTTAATGTTTAACAATTCCGTCGAAATTAGAACGGTAAATATTTCTATTGTAAATTGTCTTTTAGATGACATCACTGATTTCTGAAAACCGGAAGTGAACTAGGTACGGTGTTGGCCGCAGCAAAATCGATTCCCGGGGCAGGTGACACGACAGAAACAAGGAGCCCGATGGGCTTCGAAACTGGCTCGTTTGGTCCCAGTTTTCACCCGGTTTTCATTTTTTAGAGTTGTATATTAGCAATCCACAATATTTGTTTGAATATATATATTTTGTTTACTCTTTCATCGCCTTGCCGTAAGGATCAGTTTCCCGTTTTCTGATTTTCTACAAGTAATTATTGTACTGATCCAGGTCTACAACTGGGAGATCCGGCACCTCTCAACGGTTTGTCGCTGTGGTCTTGCTGATATTTTATATCACAATATACAATCTAGTATCTATCAATGTGCACAGTCCAGTCCAGTCCACTTTAACATTTACATTCCACAGCCCGCTTCAAGCACTCCTTAGGGACGGACTATTTTATTGTTAAGAGGGGGGGGGGGGGGGGTTGGGTAATTACTAAAAAAAAATTCCTGCACAGCAAAACTAAAGAAAAAATAATAATGCAAAGAGAGCGAAAGGAAAAAAAAGGTATGGAACAATCCCGAAAAAAATTCTTGCACAACATCCGAGACGGAAAAAAATTCATGATCAGAAAAATTGCCCAACACCGCCACCTCCCCCACCCCCCACAAGAAATAACATCGTACACCTTTGGTAGGCTACAATTTCAGGTCTATATTTTTTTTCTCTGATCGACTCGGTACTGTTGGAAAAAAACGTAACTTTAGAACTAAATCTTATTTTTTTTTTCGCTTTAAAATCCTTGAAACCACCTCCTACAAGGAATCAGGATTGTTTTAACACAGGCATTTTGGAGAATCGGTGATGGGGTTTCGAATAAATTAACAATATCAATATGATCGATCAAATAGCGTGACATAAATACGAGATGTGCGGAATTTGAACGTGACTCCACGGAGTAATGCTTGAGAATATTGTTTACTCAGCAGTTCTGTGACCTGCCGGAACGTGTTTTATTCAACGATGATTTGGTTAGAAAAATTTAACTCGCTTTCCTTTTACCAGAAATAGATCGCATCCGAAAATCACAGAGATTTAATTTTTAACAATTCCGTCGAAATTAGAACGGTAAATATTTGAATTATAGTTGCCGACATCACTGATTACGCCATTTCTGAAAACCGGAAGTGAATTAGGTACGGTGTTGGCCGCAGCAAAAGCGATTCCCGGGGCAGGTGACACGACAGAAAAAAAAAAAAAAAGAGGGTATTCTAAGAACTGACTCGTCGAAACGACGAGCCAGTTAACAAGGAGCCCGTTGGGCTTCGAAACTGGCTCGTTTGGTCTCATTTTCCACCCGGTTTTCGTTTTAGAGTCCACAATATACTAATATATCTATTAATATGCACAGTCCAGTCCACATTTACATTCCACAGTCCGCTTTACATTCCACACTTTGCTTCAAGGAGGCTACAATTTCAGGTCTATATCTTTTTCTTTGAACTTTGTATTGTTGTTTTCGCTTTAAAATCCTTGAAACCACCTACTACAAGGAATCAGGATTGTTTTAACACAGGCATTTTGGAGAATCAGTGATGGGGTTTCGCATAAATTAACAATATCAACATGATCGATCAAATAGCGTGACATATATACGAGATGTGCGGAATTTGAACGTGACTCCACGGAGTAATGCTTGAGAATTGTTTACTCAGCAGTTCTGTGACCTGCCGGGACGTGTTTTTTTATTACGTGATTTGGTTAGAAAAATTCAACTCGCTTTCCTTTTACCAGAAAAAGATCGCATCCAAAAATCACAGAGATTTAATTTTTAACAATTCCGTCGAAATTAGAACGGTAAATATTTGAATTATAGTTGCCGACATCACTGATTACGCTATTTCTGAAAACCGGAAGTGAACTAGGTACGGTGTTGGCCGCAGCAAAAGCGATTCCCGGGGCAGGTGACCCGACAGGCCGAAAAAAAAAAAAAAGAGGGTATTTTAAGAACTGACTCGTCGAAGCGACGAGCCAGTTAAAAAAAAAAGAGTGGGTATTTTAAGAACTGACTCGTCACAGAGCGATGAGCCAGTTAAAAAAAAAAGAGGGTATTCTAAGAACTGACTCGTCGAAGCAAGGAAACAGGGAGCCCAATGGGCTTCGAAACTGGCTCGTTTGGTCTCAGTTTCACCCGGTTTTCATTTTAGAGTTTTATATTAGCAATTCACAATATACAATCTGGAATCTATCAATATGCACAGTCCAGTCTACATTTACATTTACATTCCACAGCCCGCTTCAAGCACTTCTTTGGGACAGACCATTTTATTGTTAAGGGGGGGGGGGGGGGGGTGGGGCAATTATTAAAAAAATAAATCCCTGCACAGGAAACGTAAAGAAAAAAATAATGCACAGCGAACCAATGGAAAAAAAAAGATATGGAACAATCCTAATAAAAATTCTTGCACAACATCAAGACAGAAAAAAAAACGTGAACTTTAGGAACACTGTCACTGGTTGTCATGCGCCGGTTCTCGTATGATCACCGAAGTTAAGCCCTGTCGGGCGAGGTTAGTACTTGGATGGGTGACCGCTTGGGAATACCTCGTGTCGTAGGCTTATCATTTTTCTTTCCTTCATTCCCTTTCATTTTTCATTTTTTTGGTTCCGTCAAGTAGCCACTCGTCCTGAGGAGGGCAAACTGAAGCCAAACGGTCATGAAAACATAGCATACCTTCGACGATATTCCAACGACAACAAATGGGCGACGAAGTTTGTCCGTAATTTCATTTTTGCTAGTAAACACATTCCTTCGTGTTAATACTAGCTACGCACGAAGGTTTCACAGCAGCTGCATCAAACTAACCATCGATGTCTCACAAATCCAACAGCCGAATCTGGGTACAGTCTCGTTTTGTTTTACAACAGCAAACGCGGATGATATCGCTTGCTTTTATAAAGATCGAAGGGAGTATAATGCAACTCTTTTGTAACTCTCTATTAAATTCTTGCACCATCAATCGAGCAGAGGAAGGTCTG
Organism: Cladopsammia gracilis; assembly: GCA_022457155.1. Taxonomy (NCBI): domain Eukaryota; kingdom Metazoa; phylum Cnidaria; class Anthozoa; order Scleractinia; family Dendrophylliidae; genus Cladopsammia; species Cladopsammia gracilis. Next base: position 295,155 of record JAJGOT010000498.1, on the reverse strand, counting down.
GAACGAGTCACGCACCCTTCCCCCCAACAAAATCTTCCTTTTGCGTGATAAACATGCGCATGCATAAGAAATATTTGTCATATATTTTAATGTGCCATAACAAAAGCAGCAATTTTTCTAAAGCAACAAGACAATGAGAACCCGCATGTTCCCAAGAATTATCTCTTGCACGTAATAAGCATTTATGTACAGCACGTTTCTATTTCAAATTGCTTTTATAAGAAACTCGGCTCCCACAAGGAAGCCCCTGCTTCGTCTTTGCCTAATATATAGGTTGACTTGAAGGTAAAGGTTAGTGTAGTGTGGGTTGGGGTTGGCGGCGTTACGGAGTGACTGCGTGACGCTGTCGTGACGTCGTTTTGATGACATCACTGATTACGTCATTTCAGAAAACCGGAAGTAAACTAGGTACGGTGTTGGCCGCAGCAAAACCGATTCCCAGGGCAGGTGACACGACAGAAACAAGGAGCCCGTTGGGCTTCGAAACTGGCTCGTTTGGTCTCATTTTCCACCCGGTTTTCATTTTAGAGTTTTATATTAGCAATCCACAATATACAATCTAGAGTCTATTAATATGCACAGTCCAGTCCACATTTACATTCCACAGTCCGCTTTACATTCCACACTGAGGCTACAATTTCAGGTCTATATCTTTTTCTCTGAACTTTGTATTGTTTTTTTTTTCGCTTTAAAATCCTTGAAACCACCTACTACATGCCACAAGGAATCAGGATTATTTAAACACAGGCATTCTGGAGAATCGGTGATAGGATTTCGAATAAATAAACAATATCAACATGATAGATCAAATAATCATTAACAGCCGACCATAGCGTGACAGAAATATGAGATGTGTGGAATTTGAACGTGACTTCATGATGTATTTTGCTTGAGAATTGTTTACTCAGCAGTGACTTGCCGGGACGTGTTTGTTGAATGATTTATTCGATCTAAACTCAACTGTTTGACAATTGATTTGGTTAGAAAAGTTCAACCCGTTTTCTTTTTACCAGAAATAGAACACATCCTGAAATCACAGCGATTTAATGTTTAACAATTCCACCGAAATTAGAACGGTAAATATTTCAATTGTAAATTGTCGTTTCGACGACATCACTGATTTCTGAAAACCGGAAGTAAACTAGGTACGGTGTTGGCCGCAGCAAAATCGATTCCCAGGGCAGGCGACCCGACAGGGAAATAAAAAAGAGGGTATTTTAAGAACTGACTCGTCGAAGCTACACAATGAACTACACAATGCAGGAAAAGTTAAAATGGGCTTGCTGATGAGTTGGAGTTGATTCTCTCCTTTGTTTGCATTATAGAGCTGCTCCTACATGTACGTAAAATTGAGTGGCATAAAATAAAAATTAAAATTAGCCAACACGAGTCGATGAACTATAAATTATCCCGTAGATACATGCGGTCCTAGACTGCCTATTTTTTCATCATTACTACCAGTTCGTTTTCCACACACTGTCAGTTGACATTTGAATATTATTACCATTGATGCATGACCAGTCGACCGTAACGAATGCTCCCTGGAGATGTAAACAACAGAAAAAAGCTCAAAACTATTCGGCTTGCTGGCGGAGTCGTTTTTTGCCAGCATCTATAATATGAAATATTCCATGGAAGTTGAAGGATTTCCCCAATCCTAGTTGTTGAATTTCTTTCGATGCAAACTTTTGAAGCTGATAAAACATCCAATGTCAGCAGAGCTCTGTAATTATGCCCGATGCAAACCAGATTAAAAGGGGCTATGTTGCGAAGTGTCACTTAACGCTACAAACTTGAAAAACGTCCTGTGGCTGTTTTTCAAGTTTATGCCATCCCCGTGGAAATCAGGCACAATCTATTCAATCCTGGGGAGCTGAGTGCTTTGAAATGTCTCAACTTGTTCACACGTGTAAATAATCTATTTGTCCTGATTTAGTTTTGGATATTTTCCTGATTTTGAAATCGTACGGCTCAATATCTTAATGTCTAAATGTACGCAGTGGAAATGGATGAATGTTCTTCTCTAGACCAAGTTAGTTGTTGGGTCTCTTTGGAATCAAGCAAGAAGTTATCAGATTTTCCTCGCTTCTAGCACCGTTCTGGCATGTTTCGAATGCTCTAATTTGATTTTGCTGTGGTTCTCTGCCTGATTTGGGAAGCTTTCATCTAAATACCAAGGCCCCTTTTCGCGATGTTCTACGGAGCAATTTGCTGTATGTCTTGTAAGAATAATTCACTGACTGGCCGCACCAGGTGAATGCAGATTAATTTAGCCGGCCCATCTAAGAATTCAACAGAATTGTCCTTTATGTCTCATTGCAAGGATTAAGGTGGTACTGGAGGTTAAGGTGAACCTTTCGGATTGCACTAATAATTTGTGACTTTGTAGAGCATACTAAAGAAACCAGCTGTTTGCGAAATTTAAGGTCTGAGCAGCAACATGTTTCCGAAATATAAACGAACAAAGTTTTGTTTCCAAAGGTCCTTTTGCGGGAAAAACAAAGATGGCATACTGTGCTGGGGAAGATTTCATGGGTCTAAATAAATCCCCAAAGAGTGTTATGTTGACAGATGTGTTAGTACATGTACATGTGTAAACTGAAAGATGAAACTCTCATTGACAGAAGAGATAAAACCTCTGCGTTCACAAAATAAAGCCCTCTTTCACGCTAGACCGTTCAAAAAGGAAAAAGCTCTCCAGTGCCTTGATCAAGCTTCCCGCGATGACGGGTAAATGGATAACAATAACGGGTAAATGTGTCCTTTGGGACAAGTCTTTACACTCTGTAATCGTTCACCCGGCGTTCCGAAGCTTGTCTGAGTCAAGCGAAATTCTCAACGAAGCACCAGTGCCATGAAAATGATTCAAATCATCTTGTTTTCTTTCACTAGCAGCCATAAACATTGTCTTCGTAATAACTTAGCGCAAAAATATAATCCTCAACACAAGAGCTCGAAAGAGCTGTCAACGCAATGGCAATTTGATCTGTTTGTGGTTGGACAAGGTGGCATTACCATGCATGGCATCATTATTTATAATTGCATTCTATGATTGGTTTCGCGGGAATAATGGCGTCATGAATAAGGGCATAATAACCAAATTTGGGACAATTCTCTTGTGTTTTTCTGCTGGAAAACGGTATTGCAGGCATCAACAACATGGTTGTCAGTGTGCGAGAAAGAAATAGAACGATTGCGGTGAATTTCTTCAAGTTATGCTTGATTTTCCTGGGAAAATTTGCTCTGAATTTCCGTATTAGTACGCAGTAAATGTGAATTTATGTGAACGATAAATCAGAAGGATATGACATTTGGAGGAAAGAAACTAGATGTGTTTACGAACTCAAGGTTTTCCCTGGAGTGCATCATATTTCTCGAGATATCGAGGACAGGACAAGGTGACAAACTTTTTTTGCCTGCGTGACATATATCGCGACATAGCCCCTTTAACAAATAAAGAAATGAATTCTGAAGTAAAAATGGATGGATAAAATTAACTTTCTGAATTCATCTCCTGTATCCATCTTCTTCAATTAAAAGCCCTTTCCGAATAAAATTTCTTGCCATTGAACTCTCTGAATCAAACTTGCGGGAATCTCTCAATGCCCTAAAATAAGACCTTCACCAAAGAACCAATCAAATGTGCCCATTTGCCTTCCTTTGGGATTTTGATTGACATGCTGAACACCTTAGACTCAACTTATAGGCTCACTCCGTGTTCCCCCCTCCCTCTGAGATGATTGATGGAACAGAAATACCCAACATCCTTCGAAATTTGCATTTCACGCATTGCAATATGATGAATTTGGCTGTAATAAGTGCACCTGACTGCATGCACACAACATGGCTGTCCAATAATACAGTCATGCCAATTACAATCAAGAATTACAGGCATATAATTATAGTACATAGTATTAATTCATGGCCCTCTTGTTTCTTAGGTATCTGGTAAATGTAGTAGCAGTTCAGAGGACAACTTCTCCACAAGTGGGATATCAGAAGGTGACCTTGTTCTTTCAGAAGGTAAGCAATGTTAAGTTTTCGATGTAATACAGTGTAATATAATTCCTTGTTGTTATAATTGTAGAATGCATTTATCAATTTCAAAATATTCATTTATTTATATCCTTCTATCCATATAAAAGGCTGTAAACTTTTATTGGTACATGTATTCTGTTGACCAGTGCATGAGGCTTACGCATACATTTTGCCTGTTCCAAATGGGATAGGTACACTAGCTGTAATGGTCACCTACCTTACATGCACCTGTGGGGGATTGGAGAGAGGGGAGGGTGGGGAGTTGTTTATTAATATATATAGATAGGCCCAGCCTATCAGCGTCGCAATTGGAACAAGCTTAACTAAGGTGAAACTTAACTAAGGTGAAAGGTTGGAAGCACAAGAATTAAGATTGAAGAACGGGCTATTTTCAATTTTAGCAATTCTCAAAAACAGTATTACCCGACCGTCTGCACATTACATTTAGACCGTACAAAAGTTCACAAAAACAATTTTTCTCCTTCCAGAATAACTGGTACGACTACTTTCCGAATAAAATACAGTTTTTGTTTGTCAAAAATTGCCCGAGAAACTGATTTGGAAATTAAAATTGCAAAAATACGCAAACATAAGCTTATGGCATAAGTAAGGTGACGCGAGTGAAGACAGAAAATCTAAGCCTTGTTTTGTTTACATAAAATCACTTTTTAATCTATGTAATGAATAAACAAAGACATAAAAACGGACAACACAATCTTCTTTCGAAAAATTTTATTCAATCTCCATTAATTTATGTTTAAAAGCAAAACACGTACTATTTCTAGCGCATCAAGGCAGAGCTGTCCTTGATGAAATTCAAGATAACAACACGACTTAATTTGAGCACGTTTCATAAACATGTCTCCAAAACTTAAGAGAACTCAAAGGAAAAGGCAATCAAAAATTGATATCAACATAAATTCCCATCGAAAAATGAGAATTATTTTACCTTTAAAGCACTGGACTGCTTGGAAATTCGTTAAAACTCCGCTTCTTCGGTTCTGAAATCTGTAATAAAACAAGGCATCTCCCCGCATTGCTCCTGCATTGATAATATGAAGTTCCTCGAAGCAAGATTTTATCCCTGAAAGCTCTTCTTTTTCCACTAAAGCGGCTTCTGAGTATCCCTTAACTAGTATCCCTGTCTTGAGTAGCAAACTATGAAAAACTGCAGGGAAATAATGACTTTAATTCTCCGCTAAACACAACAATCCAACTAAAGTGTTTACAGAGCTCACGGCTATGTGGCCGCGCAAAAAACAAAGCCTCAAAGATCCCGGATGTTGATGATGTCATACGCGCATGTTTTGCGAAGTCATGTGAGCCCGCGAGCTAGCCCAATGCGTACGGCGGGCGTTCGGCGGTCGGCGGCAGACACAACGCGCCCGCAAAACATTCCGCTAGCCATGCATGACCATGAAAAATGACGGGCTGGGTTCTATGAGTATGTGGCTGCGCAGCCAGGCCTTCGGCCTGGCAAGTGTTCCGCTATTATTATTATTATTTAATAATAATAATTATTATTTAATAATTAAGAGCTGTTTTGTATGATATTACAATCGCATTAATTGCTATAAAAGTACTCATAAAAAGACAAACACTCTTGGTGTGTTTATAAATTGGCTTCTAAATAACTATGTTAGTGGTGCGACACCAATATAATGATATTGTGTGAGAGAATGACCTTGGTATGAATATGGTAACACTCCGACTAGCTCTCCATCTTGCAGTGAGTTGTCTACAAACACTAACACATTCACTATTATTTACAACTTAATTATAACAATTGTGCTGCTACAACTCAGATGACTTGTCCCAGGATCACTGGAGACGTGAAGCAAATGTACAGTTTCAAGTCAGCATAACTCCTAACAGGGTGCCTTTAAAGGTAAATACTATAGAATTTCAATTCCCTTGAATGAGCTAGCTCTCATTGTTCTCAAGTAGTCTAAGGTTTGACGAAACAAATGTAACTGTAACAAAATTTGACACATGGAAAGGTCTTATCGTCCTTAAGGTGGCTCCGTTGTTAATTCGGGTGCACTCGTCTATGACAAACTTTGGGTCATAACTTTTCCGGCTCTAAAGCGATGCTTATAAAACTTTGCGAAAACTTACAGCAGCTATGATTTACTAGCAATAATGAGATAGAATTTGATTTCACTGGGAAAAATATTTTTAGTGATAAGCGGGCCTCAATGAACCCCACGTTTTGAACAAAATCGCACCCTGTGAAAAATTTTGCTGTTATATTTGAGTTAAATTTCTCGAATCAGCTTACATTAACTTAATACATACCCTTACCAAGTTTCAGCAAAATCGTTGGAGCAGAAGTGCGGAAGCATTAAGGCCATCAAAATTTAGCCCTAAAATTCTCTTGAAATTTCAAAAACTTGGGGCTCTTTGACAAAACAATCCACAAACTCAAATTTCTGGGAGAAACTTTCCCAATAGACAAATTCGGCTAACGCATTGTAAGTTGTACCCAATTCAAACCTTTTGGGATTAGAACTCTTTGTTCGTCATATTTCCATATCAATGAAGCATTGACATGGAAATTCTATGGAAATGTTGTGAACAAAGAAACTTATTCCCAGAAGGTTTGAATTGGGTACAACAATGTGTTAGCCGAATTTGTCTATGCTTGCTAAATCTAAATTCTAAGGCCATTGCAAATCGTGTGAACCGTTAAAAAGTACTCACTAGTTCTGTAAATATTATAAAATGCTCCAAAACCTGCTCAAATCTCCAATTATGCTATATCATTCCCACCCTTGGCGGACCATTGGCCTTTATCATGCCCCGCCATTTTGTATAAAAACAAAAGATTTACGCCACCCAGCCTCACAGTGAAAAAGTTGAAAACGAGGTTGGGAGGGCAAAAAAACAAAAACAAAGCATTTTATTCTGTGGAGAGTCAACATGGCCGCCGCGTGATAAAGGCCTATAATGCAAATTTGTCGTTCTATGGCCCTACTTACATTGAAAGAGGATGCTCCTAGTGCTAGGATGATCCTAGAAGGTTCATTTGGTTTACATGCGTAAATGCGACATCCATCAACCTGCAATCAGGGCGTTTAGAGCCAAATCGGAGCAACACAAATTTGGAGCGGTCGGGGTGTCATGATCAGTCATGACACGGTTGGCTAGAATTTGCCCGCCAATCGCATCGTATGGCAGTCTCAGGAATAGTAGCTTTGTTTACCATGGGATTTTAGTCTATTCCGATCCTTTTTAAAAATGACTGTCTTGATACGAATAGTTTTTCAAATATTTTCTCCCGCCTGTGATAAAATCTTTTGTGCGGTGTGTTTTGTGAAGCGGTGTCTTGGTGGGGAAATCCTGCAGTACACTTAGCTTATTTTTAAAATTACATGATGTAATTCTCTTTCAATCAAAATCTCCCTGAAGAAACCTTTCCAAAACATCAAGCTGCTTTTCTTTTCTATAGGGAATCGTAAACTATGCTCAACAAATTTATAATGACGCGAACGCTGCAATTATTTTGGCCGCGCCAAATATTCCAAGGGGAAAAAATGGATTGTTTAAAGAAAAACTGGTAAATATGTTGACGACTCTTCTCGAGAACTCTTGTCTAATAAACTTCGATGAAAACTGTTTTACTGTAATATATTAAAGAGGAAAACCTTCATTGTCTTTCTTGTTTATTACATAGCCGAAGTGTTTATAACACTCGCATTGTTCATGCAGTTTTGCAAAGTTCGCCCGGTCGTCTGTGTGTTCATGTGAGACAAAAAGGTTCTACAGGTTTAATAGATTAGGTTCGTCAAATAAAATGTTTCGGTACCGGCTCTTCTTTTATTGGCCGAATTCATTCCTGATCCAAATTTGCATACCGGTAGTTCAACCGAGATTTGCGTTGTCGGATCAAATTACAAACAAAATTCTTTGATTTAAAACTCACAATTGCAAAGGAAAGAGCCTTTCAACCTTTGAAATTGTTCTAGATTTCAAAAGGGAATTGTATTTTACACACCAAGAAGAGTATTAGAAAGTCTGGAAATGTTTTGATAGAAAATTGACGGCGTCACTTTGTCGCGCTGTTGTAGATTTCACTTGCATGCAGACTTGGATAGATTATAAAGTGAAGCTGTTGATTCACTTGGCTATATTAAATATAAAAGGTTTTAGCAGCGAAATTTTAGGACAAAACCTGAACCCCTTCAGATGAGAAGTTTTACCATCGATAAACTTTTAATTGTGTTTTAATTACTTAAGCTTTTATAAGGAGAAGTTTTAGGACATTTTCTCGCTGCAATTCAGTAGTACCACAAGTTACACTAACTTTGGTTGAGTTTTAGCCATCGGAAGGTGGAAAACTTTTTTCCCGTAGTTTCGATTTTCTGCCTTATATGCTTATTACGCAGGAATAACCTGCTTGTTAAACAAAAGTGACACCATTTCTTGTCTTTCTTGTTTAATAAGCAGAAAGTCCGCGAATTCTCCGTTCTCTTATATATCTTGACAGTGTTTCTCAAGACTTCATATTAGTTTGTAAAAAAAAATGAATTCGAGAAAGAAAACGAGTTTCTGTAATGCCACTGTTTTTACACTAGGTTTCAATCAAATAAATTAATTACGGTAAACCTTTTCGCTATTTTATGTCTTCAAACTGCATTGCTGTCACGGAATTCTGTCCTGAATTTGCATACATCGATAATTTTGCTTGTCGAATCAAATTCCAAACGAGTCCTGTATTCGTAAAAGCTGGAGCCTTTCCAAACAATCAAACAGTTCTACTTTTCTATTAGAAAACCTGTTTTCCAAAATAACGCGAAAATGAAAATGTTTTGACCGTGATTAAACTTTGCGTACGAATCGATTGAATATGCCCTCGTTGTTGTCGACCAAGCTTGTCCCAAATGGATTTTAACGAGGCACTCCGCACAGAATATAATTACGAATGGGCTATGTTTTATTAAAATAAAAATCTCTCGCTATTGCTGCATTCAAAAACCTCTGAAAGTTCTCTTTTGATGGTACAATTCGAGTGAAAAAGGCTCAATTTGGTTTTAACACATAAACATCGAACGAGCAGCTCGCACACAGTCGATAGCGCCGCGAAGTCGAACTTTTGAAAAATTTCTGTCTTGAGAAAGAAAGTCATGACTTAGTTTAGCCCAATGGGAGGATTTAGCAGACAAGACATCTACTAAATAGTTTTTTTCTAGAATTATTCATCCATCGCGTCGTTTTCGTCCTCGATATCTTTTTCCATAATGGCGGCTGAAGGTGGCGTTTGTAAAGTGCTGTGCCTCTTTTAGTTAATAAGCAAAACATGCACCTTTCTGAGTTAATAAGCAAAAGTTACTTGCTTAATAAGCAAAAAGTAAGACATTTCTTGCTTAATAACAAGAAAATAGCGTCTTTTTTAGTTAATAACTAAACTTGACGTGTCAAACTTGCTTATTATGTAGAAATGACGGATTTTCTGCTTAATAAACACTTTCCAAAAACAATCTGACTGTCCAAAAACAATCTGACTCCTGCTCATACTTTTTACGACTGGGGGGGCTGCAGCCCCCCAGCCACTCCCCCTCATACGCCTATGGGTGTACGTGATATGCATGCGTAGTCCCTGCATTTAAAAGCATTGCACCCCATGGAAACTTCTAATGGAGCGTACATGCTCCCTCCCCTCCTGGGTTAACTACTGCACATATTTTGCTCGCCCCCCTTATAAAATAAAGGTGCGAATTCTTAGAATAAATTCCACACTTGCTCACTTGCTCTGAAAACTGCTTGTCAGCTTCGCCTGAGCTCAGATACGGAGCAACTTATAATCCCAACAACTGTTTCTCCAATTAAAAGCCCTTCTAAGCAAAGAACAATTGATGCAATAGTATTGCAGAACTTTGAAATTCATGTGGAAGGAGTTTTGACACCAAACTGCTGCATAATTTTTGAAAAATAATGGTTAACGCAGCATTGGAGATTTGAGCGGGTTTTGGTGCATTTCATAACATTCACAAAATTCGTTAGTGTTTTTTAACGGTTCGCACTATTTGCAATTGGTTTAGAATTTAGATTTAGCAAGCATTGGGAAGGCTTCTCCCAGAAATTTGGATACGTGGATTGTTTTGTCAAAGAGCATCTGCAAGTATTTAAAATTTAAGAGAATTTTAGGGCCAAATTTTGATGACCTTAATACTTCTGCACTTCTGCTCCAACGATTTTGCTGAAACTTGGTAAGGGTTTGTATTAAAGAGCATGAGACACGATATTTTTTTCTTCGGTTTCTTGTAGTTCAATATGTATAAAAAACGACTTCACGCTTTTACAGTGCTTGAATTTTTTTAAAAGCCTTTTTTCACCTTCAAAATACACGCTTTTCAGCCTAAAAAGTGTCCCGGAGACTGGGATCTAGTTTAGCCAACGCGACGCAATTATGACATCAGTACGTGGACAGTTGACCTCAAATCCTCAATGTTGAGCGATTTGAAGGATTCTTCGACGTGGAAAATATTGACTGAAAGCTACATGGAAGAAGAAGAGAAATCAGGAGAAGAAATGTAGGTTGTTATTGGCGAGATCGAACAAATAATACGAAGAAGAACCGCTTGCTTGCTCTGGGTTTTCATGCAGGAAAACCTTTGCAGGCGCCCTCGAGGTTTTTGTTTTCAAAAGAAATACCACTTCTACTCGCTTTTGACCGCTCAATCGAAACAATATGCTGAATTCCGTACTGAGAAACACAACAGTCTTGTTTTCGTGGCTCAGGGACAAAAATGGAAAGCCACACCGGCAATGAGGAGCAAGAGAATATGGGTAACAACAATATAAAATGAATACAGATCTCTAAAACACTAATACATTTCAACCATTAGCTAGAAATAAACTTATTGCATGTATTTTATGAAATAAATTAACCCATTACTCTGTACTAAAATATAAGCTTTGTCTCAAATTTGTATTTCACAAGGTTTTCCTTTTCTTATTTTTGTAGTTTTTGGTTGAAAAAAAAAAACATTAACAATCACTATAAAATAAAATATAAAACTAGTAGTAATCATAGATTATAGTGCGTCTTCTTATGCCGTGGCACCTTGTCTTGACCAAGTACCTCAGTTTCATGAATTAATTCAGCCTCTGTTTAAAGGGCTATGTCGCGAGTATGTCATGCCGATATGGCCGACATCAAACAAATTCACGCTATCGCCGTGGGATTGGGCAAAATCCTGCCGTGCTGTGTACTCCGAAAGGTCTCAGATTTTTCCGACATATAAATAGTATATTTGTCTCGATTTCGTTTCGGTTATTTCTCCGATTCTGAAATCATACTCCTCAGTACATGTACTAATACCGGAACCGGAAATGAGAAATTTCTGAGAAAGCCAGAAAAAGTGCTCCAATGATAAACTTCTTGGACACCGCGTTAATGGAGCATGAAATCGACGATTAAGTCACGCATTTCGCAGGATTTTTCGTATAAAATTACAACTACCAGTTGTAAGTAAGACACAAGACTGTTGAATATAATTCCTTTATTAGGTAGACAAATTATAGTCACAAAACTGCAAAATCTTTAGTCGCAAATGCGCCCGAAATGGGCTGGATACTATTGTGACGTTTCAAGATGGCGCAGATTTGGTACCGACACTTTTCTCGATTCGTTCCGCCTAGACGACGGGCTAAGCATGCTGGATACTATTGTGACATTTCAAGATGGCGCAGATTTGGTACTGACACACCCATGAGGCGCTGTGTGGAGGCCACACTACTCAGCATTGCAGGGAAAGGATCTTGCGCAGGATGTTGGCTGTCCCAAGTAGTGCGGTTTTCTGAATTTCGCAGAGGTTGATGTTGCCAGGGATGCCAGTGACTACTTTTTCTATTATTACTATTTTTCTATTTTTATTATTTTTTACTTTTTTTATTTCATTATTATTATTTGTAGGTTTTATTGATTCATTTCTATACAGGTTATATCCGGGTATAAACCATATACCTAGGGTATAATTTTATAACAACAAACAAAACTGATTATAATATGACATGAAAAGGAATAAATAAGAAAGCAGAAACTAACTAAAAGACATAGAGGTCTAGGGATAAATTGAAAAGAGATTAGATTAGATTTTCAATTCTCAATTGCGTTTGTAACTTAGTTATGAATTGTGAACAGATTAGGCGTATTTGAGTAATTTTGCAAGAATATAGGTACTTTTTCATGAGAAGGACAAGAAGATCTAGTTGGCGACATGTGCAATGGTGTAACAAGGGAGGAGGTATGTAATCTTGAAATACAATTTGCTTATTCGAAAGATTTATTTGTGTTTTGTTTAATTTGTTGAAACACGATAAAATGTTTTGGTAGAATTCAGTATTAATGGGACACTCCAAGAATGTATGCTCTAATGAGTCAGTGTTCTGACATTGAAAGTGTTGTGTATCGCCGGATTAAATCAGACAGGGGTTACAAACACAACAAAAGGTTTAATCCAACATGGCGGTTCTCTACAACAAGGTGCGCACATGGCATGCGTGCGCATATAGTAACAACAAAAACCGCAGACCAACATGTGCGGCATAGCATTCCTCCCCCCAATCACAATCAATCAATAAGTCAAAAGTTCAGTTCAGTCACAAGTTCAGTTTCTCTGGCGGTTTCCGCAACCGAAGGGGATAACGCCTACATGGCGGTGTTGCTGGGCTGCTAATCTTGATCTCGCTCTGGTTGCTTGGAGGGTTCTCAGAAGTGTTGCTGGCATGCTTGTCTGGGGTAGATGTTTGCTCAAGGTCACTCATAGTAGGAGTTTGTAGTCCTTCATCTCCAACACTGCTTGTCGATTGCAGAGTTGCTAGAAATACTGCTGGGTGTAGTTGCGGTGTACATTGTTCCTTGTCAAAGTTCAGGGTTACGGCAGTCTCTCTGAGTTGATCGACATGCCGTCGCCATACTGTATTTGGTGCGACTCAGACTTCTTAGGACAAGGGTCCGTAGTTGGCCGTAATGACTCCAGGAACCCACTTTCTTCCGCCTCGGTAGTCTCGGGCAACAACGGTTTGACCAACATCCAGTTTTCGGGTAGGGCTGTGACTTGACCGCAACTCTTGATCCTGCTGCTTGTCTTCCACTCTCTTCCGTATATTGGGCTTTAGTACATTCAGTTTTGTCCTGATGTTTCTTCCCATGAGGAGCATGGCTGGCGTCTCCCCAGTCGTTGCATGCGGGGTTGTTCGGTAGGCCATTAGGAAATTTGCTAGCTTCCAAGATATTGATTTCTTTTCCGTTAGGGCCGCGCGAAGGGCTTGTTTGAATGTCTGTACAAAACGTTCAGCCAATCCATTTGTAGCTGGGTGGTATGGAGCGGACCTTATGTGCTTGATACCATTGCTTCTCAAGAATTCCCCAAATTCATCTGCTGTGAATTGGGGTCCGTTGTCGCTAACCAGCTGTTCTGGCAAGCCATGTCTAGCGAACAGCCTTCTCAGTTCCTTGATTGTTCTGGTGGCGCTTGTAGTGGTCATCGGTACTACTTCCGGCCATTTTGAATGTGCATCTACAATAATAAGAAACATCGTTCCTAAGAATGGTCCCACAAAGTCAATGTGGATGTGTTGCCAGGGGCGTGCTGGCCATTCCCATGAGTGCAGTGGGGCGATCTTCGGATTATTCTGAGTGAATTGACAGCCAGTGCAACCTTTTGCTACTTGTTCAATTTCTCTGTCCATTCCCGGCCACCACATGTAGCTCCGGGCCAAGGCTTTCATTTTGACAACTCCAAGGTGGCCTTCGTGAATTTCAACTAACAGCTGTGCATGGTACTTGGATGGGATTACTACCCGTGACCCCCACATGAGGCAACCATCCTGTATGGTTAACTCGTCCTTTCTTCTGTGAAACGGTTCCAGCTCCTTCTCACCGACCGATGGCCACCCTTGCTTTGTGTATTCCACCACACGTGACAAAATCGGATCTCTCTGAGTTGCTTGACGGGTCATGTCTGCATTGACTGGCAGTACTTCTATCTGTGACACTTGAAAAATCTCCACTGGATCAACTACTTCCTTGTTGCAAGATTTCTTCAAAGGTAGGCGTGACAATCCATCTGCATTTCCGTGTTGGGTAGTGTTCTTGTACTCAACACTGTACTCAAACCCTGCTAGAAACAAAGCATAACGTTGCAGGCGAGCAACTGTCATTGCTGGGATTCCTTTCTTCGGGTGAAAAATTGAGGTGAGGGGCTCATGATCTGTCACGAGTGTGAAGTGACGGCCAAACAAGTAAAGGTGGAATTTCTTGATTCCCCAAATCAAGGCGAGGGCTTCCTTATCAATCTGGGAGTAATTCCTTTCTGCTTTGGTTAGGGTACGTGACGCAAAGGCTATGGGTCGTTCTGAGCCGTCCTCCATGATATGCGATAAAACTGCCCCAATTCCGACTGGTGAAGCGTCGCATGCTAGTCTCAGTGATCGTTCTGGATCATAGTGGGTAAGCACCATATCTGATGTGATGAGCTTCTTTACTGCGATGAAGGCCTCCTTGCACTCCGTGGTCCACTTCCATCGTTTGCCTTGTTCTAAAAGTCCATTAAGAGGATTGAGGATGGTGGCAAGGTTTGACAGAAACTTGTGGTATGAATGAATGAATGAATAACTTTATTTACCGAGGGTGACACATTACAGTTGAGAACTGGTAAACTTGTGGCCCTCTCCTAAAATATATAAAACTAATTTACAATACATAAATATAGTGTTAAAAAGGATCTGACAATATATAAAAATTATGAGATAGGAAAACTATCTAAGCCAGCATAACCATGCTTTATAAAATTACAAAGGTTCTGTTTGAATGCGTTAATACTGGTGCTAGATCTTATATTAGTAGTTCACTAGTCCTAAGAATGCACGGACTTGATGAACGTTCTCTGGTCTTGGGGCATTAACGACTGCATCCACTTTCTCTTGAGTCTTGTGTTATCCGTGCTTATCCACTGTGTGTCCACAGTATGTAATCTTTGTCTGGAAAAACTCACACTTCTCGTGGTTTGCTCGTAGGCCATTTTCCTGTAGCCTCTTCAGTACTTCCTCCAGGTTGTCAAGGTGTTCTTGGTCATCACTTCCTGTGATAATCATGTCGTCTAGGATGCAACTAGTTCCTTTAACTCCTTCTAAGATTTGATCCATTGATCTTTGCCAAATTGCTGGGGCTGAAGTGATCCCGAATACCAGGCGGTTGTATCGATACAACCCCTGATGGGTGTTAATCGTCAAATATTCTTTTGACTCTTCCTCCACCTCCATCTGATGGTAGGCCTGTCTGAGGTCGATCTTAGTGAACTTCTGCCCTCCTGCCAGCTTAGCGAAAATATCGTCGATGCGTGGGAGTGGGTACTCCTCTGTCTGTAGTTGGGGGTTCACCGTGTTTTTGAAGTCGCCACAGATTCGAACAGTGCCGTTTGGTTTTACAACTGGTACAATAGGCGTCGACCAGTCGCTGAATTTGACCTTGTGTAGTATGCCTTCTCTTTCTAGGCATTTCAGTTCCACCTCGACCTTAGGTTTCATGGCGTACGGGACAGGCCTTGCTTTGCAAAACTTTGGTTGACTGCCTTCCTTCAACACAAGTTTCGCTTTGGTTGACTTGAGTGTGCCGATTTCACCCTTAAACACTCCACTGTATTCGTCCAGGAGTTTCTCTAATTTCTTTTGGGTGTCTTGTGTTGGTTGCTCTTTAGAAATAGCACAGATCAGTTTCCAATTAAGTTGTATCTGGTGTAGCCAATCTCTTCCAAATAACGCAGGTCCCTGTGTCTTCACTACATACAATGTTAAGTTCTTGACTTGGTTGTTGTGTTCTACACGAACAAGTAATTTACCTTCAGGTGTTATCTTCTCTCCTGAGTAGGTTTTTAAAATAGCGTTAGTGTCCACCAGCGGTGTGTCTGGGAACATTTCCTTGTATTTCTGCAAAGGAAGTGTGGATATCGCTGAACCTGTGTCTAGTTCCATCTTCAAGGTGTGGCCATTAACTCTTGGTGTCAACCAGATAACATCACTAACTTCTACCTGGTCAACATTGTTGACTTCCAGGGATGCAATCAAGCTGTCATCATTAAGCTCATCATTCGTCTCAAAGGAATGTAGGTTAAGATTCTCATCCTTTCGTCTTCGGGTAAAGTTTTGACTCTTTCCCGAGCGGCAAACTCGTTGTATATGACCAATTTTTCCACATTTTCGGCACGTTTCGTTCCTGAAGTAACACTCGGCTGATTCGTGTGTACTGGCACCACATCGGTAACAATGGGGTTTTGATTTGACACATCTTTCACTTTTTGTACTCTTTCGCCATCCTTGTTGATTTTATTTACTTCATTCTCTTTGGTACCCTGCAACTCTTGTGTGTCTTTCGCTGCCGCTTCCATCGCCAAGGCAATTTCCGACGCTTTGGCCAATGACAAATCTTGCTCGGAGAGCAGTCGTTTCTGGATAAGTTCATTGTGTAGTCTACACACAAGTCTATCACTTAGTGCGTCATTTAAGTTCGTTCCGAACTCACAATACAGTGACAATTTCTTTAATTCAGCAAGGTAATTACTCACGGTTTCACCTTCGAGTTGGTTTCTTTTGTGAAAACGGAATCGCTCTGCTATGAGTAGAGGTTTCGGTGATGGATGTTTCTGTAGCGTTTCCACGATATCTTTAAAAGACAGGCTGGATGGCTTTGCTGGAGCACATAGATTTCGTAGTAACCCATACGTTTTGTTCCCCATTAGGCTTAGCATCACTGCCACTTGTTTCTCATCTTTAATTTCGTTGGCGATGAAGTATTGCTCCACTTGTTCAACGTAGGCATTCCAATCGTCGTTAATTTCGTCGAAGGCTTCTATCTTTCCAATCGGCATAGTGGCGGAGGTTCGAACCTTTTCTTTTCACTGTGTAGAATCCGAATTCTCGTCGCCAATCTGTTGTGTATCGCCGGAGTAAATCAGACGGGTTACAAACACAACAAAAGGTTTAATCCAACATGGCGGTTCTCTACAACAAGGTGCGCACATGGCATGCGTGCGCATATAGTAACAACAAAAACCGCAGACCAACATGTGCGGCATAGCAGAAAGCACTTATTATCATTTTTTATTTTAAATCTCACAAGTTCCTTATTTGTAACTAATATACGATGTAACAGCTTAAAAGCAAATTCTCTTAGTTTATTATCTATGATCATTTTATAGATGTTTTCAAATGACTTTTTCCAATTTTGAGAAAAATTGGGAAGGCGTTTGGACCACTGACCATTATAACAATTCAATTTTAAGATTGAAAGCCACTCATTGCATGGCGTAATTAAGTAATAGGCGTGAAAAATGGAAACATTTTAGGGTATGGTCCCCATGCAAGTCTAAGACAAACTCATATAGCCTGTAATCGTTTCTAAATATCCCTTTGTGCTATTGGTATACTTGCAACACTGTGACTGCTGTTGTGGACACAAAACCATTAACCAAAATACTCTGAAAACCATTTTGAAGGATAATATAAAGATGCACACTGAAGATTTATACTTGTTTAATAGTACTTTTAACACTGTAAAGGGCAGGACCTACAGTGCATGTACATGTACTCCTTTGCAGCTGTAGGCAACTAAATTGGACATAACTATTATAAAAAATATACAGATTTAGGCAAGGTACAATAATTTTAATAGGAAAGAGAATTGTTTGAAATCCCTATACTAATGGAAGTATATGGAGGAAATAATTCTGAAAAGCACCTTGTTTAGTCTAATTAAATATGGCAGTGTATAATGTTGTGTCATACTATATTTAAGTAGGTTTTTGATTAAAAACAAAACCTTAACGCTAGGCTAGGAGTATAAACAAGATGCATGTTCTTTGGATTTTTTTATTATTTTTTAGTTTGAACCAGACCTAACATGATTAAACCAGAAAGAATCCTCATAATTTAACACCACACCTTCACTAAAATTATCTCATTTCCAAGCAGGCTTCTTCGTTTGTGGATCCTGCATGAGATAGCGATCAAAGTGTGCATGCCAATTCGCTGCGAGTCGAGCTATAAAGAAGCAGTGTAACATGTGGTTGTTCTTCGATTCAAAGAAGTCTGTACGGTTTTGCTGCAGAAATCGAACTCAGTTTACCGTACCTGTTGGATGGGAAGAAAAGTAATGCACTGTTTGGTTCAGAGTTATGAATTGCCTGGGCAATTTGCCTTTTTAGGTGCTCAAACCAAGCATTTTCTCCCACCTTTCTGTCTTTATCTCTTTCCGCCATGTTCAATTTGGTGTACACGCATTTACGTCACAGGGCATCTCACGTGACGTTTTGGCCGCGCGATGGCCGGGACACTTTTTTGGCTAAAAGCGCGTATTTTGAAGGTGAAAAAAGGCTTTTTAGAAATTTCATGTACTTTAAAAGCTTGAAGTCCTTTTTATATATATTGAACTACAAGAAATCGAAGAAAAAAATTCGTGTCATATACTCTTTAAGTCAATGTAAGCTGATTCCAGAAATTCAACACAAATATAACAGCAAAATGTTTCACAGGGTGCGATTTTGTTCAAAACATGGGGTTCATTTAAGCCCAATTATCACTTAAAATATTTTTTCCCCAGTAAAATCGAATTTTATCATGATATTATTGCTAAATAGTAACTGTAAGTATTCGCAAAAGTTTTTGAAGCATTGCTTCAGAGCCGGAAAAGTTATGACCCAAAGTTTGTCATAGACAAGTGCGCCCGAAATAACAACGGAGCCATCTTAAAATTAATTAGTTTGATAAGCTTTCCAATATGTCATGCAACTATAGCAAATATTCGAAGAATTGTTGATGAATCTAAAGTGCCCCTATGATCAAATTTTTGATTTTCATTTTTTTACATTTTCGTGTACTATTAGACTTTCTTACTCATCTTGCCAAATTTAAATCCATTACGAACATCAGAAGTCCTTATTATTTTAACATTTATTTCCGAGAATTTACGGCCGCCATTAATCAACCTTGTTCCAAGGCTTGGTTGCGAATGGGGGAAAGTGACGTCAAAGACTCAAACATATCTCACGGGTTGAAATTATAACAATCAGCGTAGAAAATTGCACAAAGAACAAGTCCAAAGTTTTTGTTGCTTTTCGCGTGGTTTTCAATACTTTTTATTATAATTTCAACCCGTAAGGTATGTTTGAGTCTTTGACGTCACTTTCTCCCATTCGCAATCAAGCCTTGGAACAAGGTTGATTAATGGCAGCCGTAAATTCTTGTAAATAAATGTTAAAATAAAATGACTTCTGATGTTCGTAATGGATTAAAATTTGGCAGGATGAGTAAGAAAGTGTAATTGTACACGAAAATAAAAAAAATGAAAATCAAAAATTTGATCACAGGGGCACTTTAGGAGAAAACATCAAATAAAAACGCTTTTAAACATTTTATTTTTGCAAGTACATGCAATGCTATTTTTTCAGTCCAAAATATTATCGAATCTTTGATTATTTTATAACCCTAATTTTAAAACTCGGGGACAATACCAAACTTTGAAGGTTAAATGTGTTAAACCTCCATCGGAACTTTGCTGATTTGTGTAATCATTTTACATTTTTGATCATCTTACATGTCACATGATCAAATCTATATATTAGGTTTAAAGGCAAAAGAAAACATCAAACATAACATTCATGGAAAATTTACTCCAGACCTGCTCTAGGTTGTCTAGCTGAAGATTGTTGTGAATCAACCATAATAAATTATTTTTACGAACACACTTTAGACCCAGGCCTTAATTAAACTGCTTGAGTTGTTAACCGCCTACCCCTTAGCAATGTACTCAGGTAAGAACAGTTCATGTGTAATTTGTTATTCTTGACAGGGTGGAGAGTTATGCAATTTCACCTTCACTCCATTGCTCCCCACAAACGTGCAGTTGGGTTCTGCTGAATTTGTACATTTAGAAACTGTGAGAGTGAAGAGGTTTGAGGATGACTCCATGATTGGAAAGAAAATTCCACGTACGTATGCCTTGTGCCCCTATGTCTTTAAGCCCCATCCCCTGGATAATGAAGAGTTCAAGGTACTGTTACACATACAAATTTGTAACACCTCCCCTTGTTAAAATTTTAGTGGGATTGCACTGCGATCGCGGCACATTATTGGCCTCCACGATTTTTGGATCATGCGCGATCATTGTTAACATCGCGCTGCAATCTTGGAATCACGGTGGGCAAAAACATGCCGTGATTGTGGGCATATTGCAGAGAATATTGCACCGCGATTGCACCATGCTGCCGCATTACAACTGACAGTGACATTGTGCTGCGATCCTAAAAGTGCCTCATGATCGCAGCGAAATCGCGGCTTGACTAGATGGTTTTAATGGCAGCCATGTTGGTGGTCAAAAACAATAAAACCTTTTTGCATATCATAAGTGTTTAATTCCAAAACAGGATGGAAATTTTATTGTTTGACCACTAAATTTAGATTCGAATTCGGCGACCAAAACTAGATTTACTTCATAAAAAGCATGAAAACAGATACATATATATCAGCACGGAAAACATCGTTAAAGCGAAGGAAGATCGATCTTTTAATAAACTGAAATCTTAACTCGAATCGTACATCTCCAGACTGACAGTTAAAAACTTGTCATCGAATAATAAATTACATTGAAAACAGCATATTAAGTAATGATGAAATACAGGCATGCATATGAAAGAATGTTATGCATACTTTAACACATTAGGACAATTCACTTACCAAAAAATAAAAAGTTAATAGAAAGTTAATTTCCACTGAGGACCTGTTCAGCATGCATGCTCTCCACCCGAGCCATCTCAAGGCTTGTCGTAATTAAAAATGCTCACTAACTTGAAAACAAATTAAGCTTATCGCTATAGACAAATAAAACCAGATGCAGAAACCGGCCGCACTTCAGATTTTCCTACACAGTAAAAAAAGTCCTTTCTGGTGTCCATCTCCAAGATATCCAAAATAATTCATACTGTTTGTCTGATCAACATGCTGAAACACCTGGGAAACGAAACTTTACCTCTCAGAGATGACGCTTATATGCTGGTATCTCGGGATGCTCGGTAAGATTTGAAATGTCCAGGATCTGGGGAACAAGGGCAGATTTTCAAACTCCGCAATCTTTTAAAAATCGCGTTGACTGTCAGTGGAAATCACGACGTGATTATTAGAAGTCTCTGTGATCACACTTGTTGCCGCGCGATCGCTCTTGTTGCTGTGTGATCGCGCTTGTCACGGCAGGATTGCAATGCAATTGCAGAGCCATCAATTAATTTTTCACAAGAGTCCTTGGCATACTGATGTTTTTTAGATATTTGCATGAAAAGTTGAATCAACAAATTTCTTTACATTGTACAGCAAAAATGGTGGTTGCATTTTTCTCATTTTCATTACCAAATTTAACATTTACCATCTTTCTTTTAGTTATTAATTTTATAAAAAAAATGAAATACTAAAATAAACGAAATAAACAGCGAGATACCCCTTTATAGAAAGAAGACCGATTGTGTAAAATTTTGCAGTAACTTAATAGACCAATTTCGATATATTAAAATTCATACTTGGCTTGGAGGCTTGGGGGAATAAAACAAAGGAAATGAATAATTCAATGCTGAACCTCAATGCGATTTCTGTTGTTTTATTCCCCCAAGCCTCAGAGCCAAGTATAATGAATTTTAATATATCGAAATTGGTCTATTGTATACCTTTGCCAGAAAACGTGTGTTTTTAAAATTGCAGCTTCTCCTGAGCCTGGGTGGGTCACTGTGATACTGAAATCACAGTATGGGATCAAGTTAGGGGAAACAAGAATTGAGTATGTAGATGAAGAAAAAGAGTTTCTCCAGAGAGTGGTTCAGGAGCCAAAGCTACAGCGTAGGCTTTTTAATAAATGGGCTACCGTGTTGGGTGACAACTCGGAAACAAAAAAAACTGAAACACAAAGTTCTGGCAATGTTGGTAAGTTAATTTTTAAACTGATTGCACATTGGTTGTGAGAGCTAGTACAGATAATCTATGAGATATGTTAATACCACTGATGATTCCACTATCTCAGCAGATTCTATTGCTTTACATGTAGCTGCTGTTCAGCAGAAGAACGTTACTTCAGTTTCAACTGCACTGATAGCATACAAAGAATTAAGTTTCAATCTGGTCTTAACAGCCAATTTCATTTCATTATCAGCACTAGTCTCCATGTGAATAAAACCACCAAAGGTCGGTCAAAAACCTGGGGGGGGGCTACTCTGCAAATTTTTGGGTGGGGGTGTGTCGCTGGGACCTATACAAAACCATTTTTATTAGCTGTATTTTGCAACCCTATTCTAGACTGAACACTGAAAAACCAGTACCCTATCCTAGACCTATTCCAAAGTCACTATTTTCCAGAAACTCGTTCACTATCACAGTCTAAGATGCACATAACAAATAAAAACAATATGGTAGTCACATGTTTAAATAATGCTCAGTTTGTTTAAACTTGTTAAGTTTTGTTTTTTTATCAAGTCCTTAAAGGGGCATTGTCATGCAGATTTTGCTGTGTTTTGGTCAAAATACACTAAATATATGACAAAGTGTCTTTGCTCAAACATAAAATTGCTTTCAGAAAACCAAGAAGATAATATCAAGTGATTTCTTCAAGGAAGAACAAACCATAATAAGTTTTTCTGCGATTTTTCCACAACACTTGGGAGGAACTTGAAATAATTGGCCAATTTTTTCAAGTTGCAATCCACTTCCATCCTGGCCATCCGCAGCCGATAACGAATTCTAGCTTTTGTGCACTGGTAGAGTATTTCTGTTAACGAAACTGGACCATAATTTGTAAGTTTCCTTTGAAATGTGACATAGCCCCTTTAACCTAAGGGAGTGAATAAAGAACTGTCATAAGTTGCCATTGTTGGTAAAACAGCAAAATACTCAACTTTCTAAATAACAGATGATTACTTTATGTGTACAACAATTGGTCAGTTGTACGAATTGGTCAGTTGGTCAGTAAAAATGCCGTACTGCAGGCCGTACTGATTTTTAAATGCCATTTGCCAGTTAACCTGGCTTGTCTAGACTAAATTCTTCATGCAACTGATCAGTTTTGCAGAAAATTATACCTTATTCTAGACCCAAAATCTCTGATAACTATACCCTATCCCAGACTAAACTGCCTGAAAACCATACCCTTCACAGCAGCACATACCTATATAACGTACCCCCCCCCCCCCCCCCCCCCCCCCCGTCAAAACAAAGCTCCTGCAACTGTATATCGATTTTACTCTATGTATTTATAATTGTACTTAAAATGATCGTGACAATAAGCTTAGAAAAAAGGCTTTGTCTTATTAATAATATTACTTCAGCATGTAACCCGATGTTAAAAAAATCTAAGTTACTTTGTTTGGCATTGTTTAAAGGTATCTGTTATTTCCTAGGATTCACTCAAATGGAACAAGTTCGAGTTCTCCAGCTCTTAGTTTATGCTGCCGCTGAAACTAGGGCTCAACAATTTATTCAAATGATATTTAACTCATCGGCTGGAAGAGTAGTCTTTGATGCTTACAAGGATAGTTCACCATTACCGGAGGTTATTGCCAGGAAACATGGCCACAAGGAAACTTCACAATACCTTGAAGGGATAACTACAAGGTACCATAATGTTAGCCATGTGATCTGTTAGTTGGATGGAGGGAAAAAGACAACGTCTATATGATTTTGCCTGCTTAATTTAAAATGATCTTTGGGTCGGAAGTTAGCACTCGCCCACTCGCCTAGGTGAATGTGAAATATTCTTGGGTGAGTACCGTTTTAGGTGCAGTTCTGAAAGTCACTAACCCAAATGGCGAGTGCTGTCAAAATTAAGTTTCCAATCCTGTCACTTACAAAAAAATTACAACAACAAATAAACAGGAAAATAGTTGGCTACTAAAGCCTGTAAACGTAAAGGCTTTTGATCGTTGAATCGCGCTACTGTTGTTATTGCAATATCGAAAGAAATAAAAATATGTAAAATAACGCTAACATGTCAGCATTTAAAAGGTAACAAAAAGGAAAGAAAAAGTTTTTCATTTTAACTACTCGTAGACCAAATAAAAAATATTTCCAATATTCCTTTACAGAAACCACAGGAACTAATAAATGGCTGGTGACTCATGAGGAGTCAGAGCTTCATTCCAACCAATTTTTTAGACAATTACACAACTACGTATTGAAAAGAAATCCAACAGTTCTTGGTTAATAATAAACTACTATAATCCATTACAACTTAAATCCAAGTATTACAAGATACTGCTCGGCTAACAGCGCTTACAGCAAGTAGCAAACCATATGGTTGTACAGTCACTAGATAACCATTACACTGTACGTACATAGGCGATTCCAAGCATTTTACATAATTACAAAGCTACATATTGGAAAACAATCCAACTGTCCTAGGTAATCAATAAATTAAACTACTATAACGCATGACAACTTAAATCCATTAAGATACCGCTCTATTAACAGAGCTTACAGTAAGTAGCAAACCGTAGGATTGTGCAATCAATATATAATTATTACTGAGAGATTTTCCTTTTAGATCAAAATAGAGATATATGATAACAGTGTGCAAGATCAGTTAATTTGACAGTCCATGATTTAATGTTAGCGAAAGTCTGCGGTTAGCATAACTTGCGAGCGTTCTTGATCACGGCTAAATGAGTCTATAAAGATTCAAGTCTTATGCAATAGTCTCGGTCTATATTGGAATAGTGGCATCTTGCGATTGTTGTTAGCTCCTCAGAGTTTATTCTGCGTTTAATTAAGTTGACGTAATTCTCAGAACTACTTTTACTTCCAATGTCAGACGTATGGTGTTATTGGATCCGGTTTGAAATATTTGAATTTCCAGCATGATAGCTGTTTTTGAAATTCTTACGGATGCAAGTGGTTACTATTGTATACTCTTTAAGCAAGACTCAAGACGTTGCAAACGCGACAAAAATCGTCTACCGATGTACGCAAAATTTTCACCAGAGTTTCCAAAACTCCGGTGAATGAACTTAAGGACGTTCGCGCTAATTGTTTATGCGCATCCTTACTGCACACGCAATTCATCTCGCAATGCCATATGCTACGTCATGCACGAGCACGTGCGGAGGAGAAGAAATCTAAGCACATAAAGGACTGGTAGCCGTTGCGTTAACTTTGCTTAGATTTAACTCGCTTTGATGGTCGGTGACCCCCAATTTTTTTTCGATAGATAATTTTCTTTGCCACTTCTCGACAGATTGTGAAAAAATGAACCAAAAAATCAATGTAGGAAGTTTATCTTTTTTCCATTTTTCTACCCGCGCGACATCAAATCCTGCCAATTTGTGGCTGTCAGAGTTTGCAAATGCTCTTGTTTAAAAATTAAATTTACTTTAAAAAACGTCACCAGTTGAATTAATGTCCTGAACAGACCTACTCGCATAAAATTTGGGAAAGAAAGTTGCATTTTAGAGATTTATTTGCAATATTTTTAGATTAACAGACATTGGGGTCTCATCCCGTAAGGAAGACCAATTTTTCAAAAAAAGGGTTGCCTTTCAGATAACATAACATAACATAACATAACATAACATAACATAACATAACATAACATAACATAATCTTTATTTATCCACGGTTTCTCCTTTCATACATACATGCTCTTCCTGAGAGCCGTGCCTATAAAATACTAATTTATTAGAAAATACGAAATAAAATTGATAAGTTAACTAAGGTAATAACAATGTAAAAACAAGGTCACCAAGTTAATTTTATTTGTACTAAAAATTTATTCTCTTAACTCAGAAACGAAGTCGGTGACCCCCTCATTTTTTTGCATTTCTTACACGAACAACTCATAACCTAGCTGTAGGAAACGTTTTATAAAAAAAATCAATGTTAGAAGATTTTCCCTTGAACGTCTTTAAGCCATTTCATTCAAAGTGGAAGACAAACAGTCAAAAGGTGTTTTTGCGGAATATTGTCACGCATCGCTGCACCATGAGCGTTTATTAAAACATGTCAGCTGTCATATTTGATGGTTAAAACCGGTTTGTTGAGATATCCGATCCAAAATTTGCATGGAAATGAGGTTGTGTACTCGAGTGCCCAGAGGTTTTTCTTTTTACTCGGCGCATTGCACCTCATTGTCGCGGCTTCGCTGCTCAATCTCACCCGTTTTCAATAAAAAAATTCTGGCACCCAGGGTAGCATTTCAAAACAAAAACAAACGACCGCAACGTCTTTTGGGAGATGGTGGGCTTTTAAAGTGGCTATCACCCCTAGAACAGCTGACTGCGAACAGCTAAATAATTATTTGGAACTGCTTACGGTGAACGGCTTTATATCAATGGCTGAAGAAATTTTAAGAACGGCTGGCTGTGAACTCGGCTAAATTAAGTAAATTGCACGTTTGCTGTTTACTTTTACCGCGTACTTTATAACATTGTAAGGACGATGAAACCATCTGTTTGTCGCTTTGACTTGAAGGCCAGAGAATGATGAATATGGTTTCTTTATCAATATAATGCGAACAAGCGGCCCCGAGTCCCAAGTGCATTAGTCACGCAAATTATATTCTGAACTTCATGTTTACCAATTGTTAAAATAAATCGTGAATAAAACTAAATATAATGATTGAAGATAAAGACAGCAGGGAAAGTTATGTAGCAGAAAAAAACAAATTTCGCTTTTTTTAATTAAGTTTGTCGTATGCAGTTGTCGGTAAAAAGTGCACCAGATTTGCATGTGTCAAAAGGGTCATTTGAAACCTGAATACAGACCATCGGTGCTTCCAAGAATTTTCTGTTATCCTTGTACCTACTCGCAAATTACGGCTGATGAACGGCAAGTGAACACCTTGAACGAGTAGTATTCATGAGCTATATTTTTGTTGTGCGACATTTGTTTACACAAGGGCGTCTTTGTAGATTCTTCGTCACTGATGAGAAAAAACCTTGCTGGCTGAGTCCTAAACGGACAACTCTGGCCATTCGAACAGATGACTGTAGCCGTTCGAACGGGTGAAGACTTTTCTGAACGGATTATGCAAAAGCCGTTCGAATGGATAGTGATTTTTTTCTGAACGGATGACTCAAGCCATTTGAACGGATGTTAATTTTTTCTGAACGGATGACCCAAGCCGTTCGAACGGATGATAAACGGCTAGATAGTGAATGGAATTCCGTGCAAAAACGGAAAGCCGTTTTTCGCGTTTGCAAAGTTTAGTTCAATTTCATACTCGATTAAAAGCGGATATTTTGTGAGAATCAGCGAACAGATGTTTGTTTGTTTTCAAAGTTCGCTGATATCGATGGCCGATGAAAGTCAGTGCGCAATTAAATCACACAGCGGCTCAAGCTCCGATGAGTTCGCGATTGTTTGACAAGACAAGGGCATGGTAAGTTCAGTTAGCGTGTCATTTTGCTCGCCAGTACTTTGTGCAATTTTTCTCCCCAGAACTGCGTGCAAGTTTTTTCACAATTTTGTTGTTTAATAGAAATTATTTAGCCTGGTTACTAAGGTTAACCAAGATGGCCGCTTGTTTACAGACTTTTCTTTGGCTTCTTTCGTTTGTCTTCGGTGTTCCTTCATTGCTAAAAGCTGCTAATGTCTGACAAAGATAGTGAGCACTGTTTTAACACAGTTATTTTGACAATTTCATGTTAAATTTTACAATTTATAAACACAACGCTCACGTTCGTGCGTTTATGTTCGATGCGGATTGTTCAATTTGATTTTTGGTCTCGGAGGCACTTTGGCAGCTCTGTTAGACAGACAAGACTCACTTTTCTACATTATATAAAGTGAAAGAATCTTGTTCCATGTTATACACCTCTAATAAATAAAATCTTAATTTCGAGGCTCAAAAAATGTGGTCAACTTATTATCACCGGAAAGTACGATAACCTTTTGTAGATGTTCCCGTAGATAAGCCACACCCTCGATTTTGAGCAAAAATTTTGGGCAAAAAAGTGTGGCTTATACACCGGTGTTAACTGTAGTTTCCACATTAAGCGGTTATTCACACACCCTAAAATTCACCCCACCGCAACAGCATTCACCAGAATCAACCACCAGAAAGAGAAAGAGACAGAGGAACAAAATATGGTTCAACCCATTTAGTAGAAATGTGGAAACTAACATAGAAAGAGAATTTCTAAATTTGATTGAGAAAAGCTTCCACCTAACCATAAATTCAGAAAGCTTATAAACAAAAATAATCTTTAGCTGAGTTACAGTTTTTCACCTAACATAAAACAGATCATCGATGGACACAACAAAACGATCCTAAGACAGAACACGCAATCTGAAGAAGAAACACCCCCCAGAACCTGCAACTGCAGAGAGCCAAACAAATGTCCTTTAAAAGGAGTATGCTTAGTCAAAGAGATAGTGTACCATATAAGCCACCATAACAACTGCAGAAAATTCAGAAAAATACGTCGGTCTCACTGCCACTGAGTTTAAGACAGGATGGCAAAATGACCAAATGTCCTTCATTCATGAGAGTAAAAGAAATAACACAGAACTAAGCAAACACATATGGCAGCTAAAAGACGAAAAGAAAGACTTTGCGATCTCCTGGAAAATCCTAGCCAAAGCTCAATCCTATACCAATTTTACCAAACGATGTAACCTATGTAATACCTAGAAATTCTATATTCTGTTTAACCAGACGTGGCAACACTTTACAGGCGTAGCTAGCTTATATTAACTTAAGGCACAAGCATAAGTTCCTCCTAAATTTCAATCGCATCCTTATAGACCAATCATAAGTTCACAAACGAATATCCCTATTGTTTTTTACGTTCGAATATTGTAACGGCTTCGGTGAAGAGCATATTGCTGATGTATATAAACTCTAACGAATCTTTAGTGTGTATGGAATTTAACTGATGAGTTGATCAACGCTTTGTTGGTCTAGTACGAAACAGTTCTGTATTAAGTAATGCCCCGCATAGGAACGATAGCAAACTTCATTGTTCTGTAGACTACGAGTAGTCCCTCCTTTTTCCTGTTTGTGTATATGTATATACCTGGATTTTTGAAAACGTAATCAACGTAATTAACGGAAATTAGAGCAGTTTCACTACAACTTGCCAAAACAAGGGTTTTTATGAGCCCGATCAGCCCAAAAATCACAGAGAAGCGAGAGCAGAGTGAACGAGAGCGAGAGGAAAAAAGACTAGCAACAGTCTTTAGTTTTTATATTGGGGGATTTGGAGAAAACAAGGCCGAGAACGCTCACAAACGTTTACTTAGGGTGATATCGTTTTCAAAATCCAGGTATATATATATAACTGGATTTGATAAAACATGTCTCTAGAAATTGCTCTGAGATTCCTTTGTTGACTCTTGTTTACTGTCTGGTTGTTTCTGTTATCATTTTTTTTACTACATATCCTCTTAAAAGCTGCAGTAGATTGTCCGGTCATGAGTTTATAAACTGGCTTAAACCAAGCACACACACTTTTCACTTGTCACTTTTGCCGAGAGCAACTTGTCGTGAGTTGCCAGCAATTAAGACGTCATTTCAAGCCCTAACTAGATGCTTTTAAATGTTTTTCATTCGCCTTAAGTGTCAAATTGTTAAAATGCACTTGCAATTTCTAGAGACATGTTTTAACAAATCCAGTTAGATATATAAAGATGAATGTCTGGAGTCGGACTAGTTCAAAAACATTTAATCGCTACTCGGAGTTTCATGCTTCTCATGAAGCAATCATCAGGCAACTGACAACAATAATGGTTACGTGTAAAGATATACAAATTTGAAAATGTTGAGATGTGATTGGACTGCAAAAGTGCTAAATGATCGGGCAAATCTATATATTTAGGTAAACGCGGTATTTAACAGGAATTTCTTAGAATGTCTACAGATCGATGTCAGTTCGTTTCTATGATTAGGTAAAGTAAAGCAAGCTAGTTTGTATTCTAATGTCAACAAAAAATGTAATCTTTGCCTATGGGAGAAATAATTTATAATTAAACGAACTGACATCGATCTGTAGACATTCTAAGAAATTCCTGTTAAATACCGCATTTAGCTAATATAGATTTACCCGATTATTTAGCGCTTTTGCCGTCCAGTCACATCTCGACATGTCACGCTAGTAAGTATTGTCCCCCATTTATAAAGTTAAAAAAAGGCTAAGGATGGGTGGCAACTTCTTGGAAAATTAATAAAAAACGTTTCGGTCTTATGACCTTCATCAGTTGTACAGCTATTGGGAAGGTTATCTTAAATACAATTCCACAATCCCTAAGAGTATTACCTAATCTACACAAAAGAACTAATTACAAGATAAAAGTAGATTTTTTAAAACGTATCACGTAACTATAATGTCAAATTGAACAAAGAACAGATCTAAACATAACAAGTCCCTGAATAGTTTCAGCAATTAGACACATAACAAGTTCCAAGAACAGGGCATCTAAACAATTGTAATAAGCTCCCTATTCAAAGCCCTTAAATGTACAAAATCACAAGAAAAAATAACAAAATTCCCGGAATGGAGTTCTTCAATGGTCAGATCAATAATCAAAGTTTAAACAATGTAAATTAATTGAAGTGAATTCTGTTTTTGGAATGGAATTCTTGTCTTTTGTTGAGGCCATGAGACGATAATGTGAAAAGTTGTGCGCTCCAGTAATTATCTTCCTTTGTGATGAGTAAGTTTTCAAGATTACCAGATGGATTGACAGAATTAATCTGGTCAATACACTGAAATGATAAGTCTTGAATGTACCGTATTTTCCGGTGTATAAGTCGACCCCACTTTTTGAGCCTAAAAATTAGGATTTTCTTGATTTGGCATCAAGTATGAGGAGAAAAATTCTTTACGATTTTCTAGGAAAACAAGTCTTGTCTCTCTTGCAGAGCATCTTCGGGACCCAAAGTCAAAGTAAAATGAATGAACCACATTGAACGACTAACACGCAAACGAATGCACTTCGTTAATAAATTGACAAATATGAATCCAAATTTTCAAGATACCTGCTCTAAAATTTCTTTTGTTATGTTTGTGGGTCATTTTGAAGCATTTTACAATGAAGAAATGCCGCAAAATGAATGCATGAAGCCATAGAATGAGTCTGTGAACAGGCTGCCATCTAGGATGCTTAGTAACCCAGCTAAGCTCGGACAACACCGGAAACCAGTAGCCAGAAGCTAATTTCCTTATGAACCGACAGCTCTCAAGTTTTGGTATATAAGACGAGGTCGATTTTTGGAGCAAATTCTCGTGGTTTCAGGGGTCGACTTTGTAACGAGTGCGCTTACATGAAGTATTTAGCTTTCCCGCCGATCGGGGGCATGTGACCATTCCTTGTGTGCACGGCCATGTTGTTTTATCAAGTAGTTCTGTTCTTGGTTCAATACAGTTGATGTTTTGGTATCTGAGTGCTTTTTTACTTATCGTTACATGGTGTCAGAAGTCCACCGAACCCAGACGCCAAGTGCACCGAAATTTTGTGAGAGAGGTCGCCAGATTTATGCCGGAAACAAGCAACGAACAGCGACCTTCAACATCCACCAGTTCAATGGCAAATTTTCAAATTCCTCCCCCTGAAATTCTCGAGCTCAATGATGGCTCCACGGCTTCCAACTGGCGAACTTGGGTCTCTGCCTGGAAGAATTATACGCTGGCTACAAAGTTGGATAAAGAGGAAGAAGAACGCCAAGTAGCGACACTGTTGGCGATCATCGGGAAAGAAGCAAACAAGGTGTTTCGTACTTTCACTTGGGCCTCGGAAGGCGATGAGAAGAAGATTGCGCCCGTTTTAAAGAATTTCGAGGATTACTGTATTCCCAAGGAAAACAAAATTTACGAGCGTTTTCTGTTCTTTACTCAAGATCAGCGGGAATCTGAAACGGTTGATCAATATATGACGGAATTATGCCAGATTGCGGGGAACTGTGATTTTGAATCACTCACACCGGATCAGCTTCTCCGTGATCGTCTGGTAACTGGTACCAGGAATGGCAAGGTACGTGAAAATCTGCTTAAAGAGAAGAAGTTGACCTTAGAGAAAGCTTTAGATATTGCTCGTGCTGCAGAGAGCACAGCTGCTCAAATTAAAGTTATGACTACTGAATCTGGGTTGAACGCTGTCCAACTGAAAGAGAAAGAGCAGTCTGATGACAGTCGGGTTGTGAATGATAACAGGATCAGAGATTGCAGATTCTGTGGAAGGGATCATGAAAGACGTAACTGTCCCGCATTTGGACAGACCTGTGCATATTGTAAAATGAAGAATCATTTTGTTGTCAAGTGCCCAGCCAAAAGTAAGGTGTCTACTGTTCAGGAGCGGTTTTATTTGAGTACTGCGGGTGTTGGGGGCCATGAGGATCGTGAGATGGTGACCCTCAACATGTCAAAGGATTCTGAGGCTAACACAGGTCATGAAGTGGCTTTCTTGATGGACACTGGGGCCGAATGCAACCTATTGCCTTTGGATGTATACAAGAATGTGACCGGAGATCTGGACTTAAACTTTCTTGATACTCGAACAAAGTCAGTTTTGATCTTGGCTAATGGATATCAACAATCCACTGAGGGCAAAGCAACCCTGTATGTAAACCGTAAAGGACAAACACACAAGATACAAGCCAGTGTAGTCAAGGGTCATGGCTATGAGCCAATATTGTCTAAGGAGACCATGTTAGAAATGAACCTGATAAAGATCCTTGATTGCGACCGAGATCCACCGTAAATGTGCTGAAGACAGATAAAGACCCTTTACTAGAAGAGTATGCTGATGTGTTTGAAGGCCTTGGAAAGTTAGATGGCAAGTACAGCATTATAACTGACAATACCATCAAGCCTATGGTCCATCCACCACAACGTTTACCCGTGGCTATGACCGAGCAAGTGCAGAGGAAACTTGAGGAAATGGCAGCTGACAACGTCATAGCAAAAGTCGACCAGCGCACTGATTGGGTATCCAGCATGCTGGTGGTGGGCAAGCCACCTTCTGAAGCTGACGGGGAAACCAAGTTACGCATTTGTTTAGATCCTAGAGATCTGAATGTCGCCATAAAACGTGAACATTTCCCAATGCCAAGGATTGAAGAAATTGCAACTAGGCTAAATGGAGCAAAGCTGTTCAGCGTGTTTGACGCCAGCAATGGGCACCATTTGGGCGTTACTGGTGGAAGCGAATGCCGTTTGGCATTAGCAGTGCACCAGGAGTTTGGCAGCGCAGAATGCGAGAACACATAGAGGAGCTTAAGGGAGTAGAGGTCATTGCAGATGATTTTGTGATCGTTGGATATGGAAACACACCCGCCGAGTGGCAGTCAGACCATGGCCAAAATGTACGTGCTTTCCTGGATCGCTGTCGTGAAAGAAACCTGAAGCTGAACAAGAAGAAAGCCTGGTTGAGACAGCAAGAAGTTCCTTTCATTGGCCATATTCTAACCCCAGAAGGTCTCAAACCTGACCCATGCAAGGTGGAGGCAACTGTACGAATGCCAGACCCCACTGATGTTCACTCTCTGCATAGATTCCTTGGCATGGTGAACTATTTGGCAAAGTTTCTGCCACGCTTGTCGGACGAAACAGAAGTCCTGAGAAAACTCACTGAAAGTGATGCAGAATGGTGCTGGCTACCTGCTCATGCAGATGCTTTAAACCACGTCAAAGAAATGATTGTTGCTGCACCAATGCTTGCTTACTATGATGTGTGCAAACCAGTAGTTAGCCAGTGCGATGCTTCCCAGACCGGACTTGGAGCCGCTTTGTTACAAGAAGGGCGTCCAGTGGCTTACAGCTCCCGTGTGATGACTCCTACAGAACAAAACTATGCTCAAATAGAGAAGGAGCTACTTGCAATAGTCTTTGCATGTGAAAAATTTGATCAGTAAATCTTTGGAAGAAGTGACGTAGTTGTCCAGTCAGACCATAAACCGTTGGAAACCATATTCAAGAAACCCATCGACACCTCCCTAAAGCGCCTTCAACGTATGAGACTCCGCTTGCAGAACTATGACCTCCAAGTGGAATACAAGAAAGGCACCACCATGTTCTTGGCTGACACTTTAAGTCGAGCATATGTGGAGGGCGAATATTTGAGAAATGTCCCAAACAGTGATGTCCGTTCAGTTAAGGAACAACTATTTGCCTTTGAGTTAGAGCAGATCAAACATGATGAAGAACTGACTGTACCTCCTACTCGGCTAATGAAGCTGCGCGAGGAGACTGCTAAGGATGAGGAGTTGCAGATTCTATCCGATGTTATCTGTGAAGGATGGCCGGAGACCTTGGCACAAGCACATAAATATGACAGACGTCGAAAACAAGTGATTGAGTTGTATTGAAACAGCCGGGATGAGCTGACCACAGAAGATGGGTTGGTGTACAAGGGTCATCGTTTAGTGATACCTGCTGGTGAACGTCCTGACATTGTGAAGAGCCTGCATGAGTCGCATATTGGGGTCGAAGGGACACTGCGTCATGCTCACGATATTGTTTACTGGCCTGGGATCACGGTGCAGCTCAAGGATTACCTGTCGAAATGCGGCATTTGTAACAGTTATCGGCCTGAACAATGCAAACAACCATTGCAGCCTCATGAAGTGCCCAATTTACCATGGGAGAAAGTCGGGGTTGATTTGTTGATGCTTGAGAGGCAGGCTTTCCTGATAGCCGTTGACTACTACTCTGGTTATTTTGAGGTACAAGATCTGAGCCACACCACAAGTGATCGTGTCATTGCGGTTTTAAAGACCTGGTTCGCCAGACATGGCATCCCTGTGACAGTAATTAGTGACAACGGACCGCCTTTCAACAGTGAAGATTTTAAGTCCTTCAGTAACGAATGGGACTTTCATCACATTACGTCAAGCCCTTACCATGCACATAGTAACGATCATGTCGAAAATGCAGTGAAGTCTAGCAAGTTCTTGTTGATGAAAGCCGGTGCAGACAAACATGATCCTTTGTATGCGTTACTTGAGTGACGCAACACACCTACTGAGGGCATGCATGCTGCACCTACTCAGCTACTGTATGGCAGGCGAACACGCACTCGTCTCCCAGTAGCTAAGGCATTGTTAGAGCCGAATGTGATTACTAATGTACCAGAGAAGATTAAGTTAAGGAAGCAGAAATAGAAGCACTATTATGATCAACACACGCAGGAATTGCCGAAATTAGATGATGATGATGCCATAAGAATGTGCCTGCTAGGTGAGAAAGAATGGTCTCTTGGACAGGTCATCGGAGATGTGGGCAATCGTTCGTACGTGGTAGAGGTCAACGGGAAACATTATCGTCGAAACCGCAGATGGTTAAGAGCAACTCCCGAAGAAACAAGCGGGCCGACTGAGCTAACTGAGCTGACCGAGTTGCCGACTGAGTTCCCGCAACCATTAGTTCCGTCAACACCAATAGTTCCAGAGCCACCTGGTCGTCCAACGCGCGAACATCGCCCACCACAGTGGCTTAAAGATTATGAGTGCTGAGGAACGAGACATTTTGACTTTGCCTCCTTTTGTTCGTTTATAGTTTACCTATGTTTGTTATGTTTACCCGTTATGCACTGTGGCTTTGTTTCATACACAAGAACTCGGAGATGTGGGCAATCGTTCGTACGTGGTAGAGGTCAACGGGAAACATTATCGTCGAAACCGCAGATGGTTAAGAGCAACTCCCGAAGAAACAAGCGGGCCGACTGAGCTAACTGAGCTGACCGAGTTGCCGACCGAGTTCCCGCAACCATTAGTTCCGTCAACACCAATAGTTCCAGAGCCACCTAGTCGTCCAACGCGCGAACATCGCCCACCACAGTGGCTTAAAGATTATGAGTGCTGAGGAACGAGACATTTTGACTTTGCCTCCTTTTGTTCGTTTATAGTTTACCTATGTTTGTTATGTTTACCCGTTATGCACTGTGGCTTTGTTTCATACACAAGAACTCTGAGGCATAGAAACATTTTCTAACACTTTGATTTTTTGTTGTTGTTGAAACTAAGGAAAGGAGATGTAATGAGTGCACTTACATGAAGTATTTAGCTTTCCCGCCGATCGGGGGCACATGACCACTCCTCGTGTGCGCGGCCATGTTGTTTTATCAAGTAGTTCTGTTCTTGGTTCAACACAGTTGATGTTTTGGTATCTGAGTGCCTGTTTACTTATCGTTACAGACTTATACACCGGAAAATACGGTAATGTGTGTGGAATGCTATTAAAGTGTATTGCAACTTCACAAGTTTTTTTGTTTGTCGTATGGATGATTTGAATCTTTCTTTAAATTTGGTGGTAGTTGAGCAAACGTACTGCAGTTGGCATTTTTTACAAGAAGCTAAATAGATGACATTTTTGGAGCTGCAGGTTAATTGAGACCTTATTTTATACATGTACAATTTGCCTGTTTTGTAACTACAAAATTCTTAGGACTTCACAAAGAAAATCTTGCAGAAGTCACATCTGCTTTTGTCACATTTAAAACAACCACCCTCTGGTGTATTGTTGGCTTGTAAAACTCTAGGTTGAAAACGTGAAGGTGCCAAAATTTCTTTCATGATTTTAGATCTGCCAAATGACGGAATGATTGAATTTGGGGGAAATAATTCTTTTAATTTCTGATTTGATTTTAAAAAAATGCAAATGTTTCCTAATGATAGTACTGATGTTAGGCAAGTTGGGGTTGAAAGTGGTAACAAATGGGAAAAGTTTCCTAGGGACTCTACTTTTAGGTTTAAGCAGATCTTTCCTGGGAATAGCAGAGGCTCTAGAAAACTGGTCATCAACCAGAGTGGCAGGGTAACCTTGATCCACCAGATAGCCCCTATACTCGCTAGCATTTTCACGAAGAAATCATCATCTAAACAATTTCTACGGATTCTGGCGGCAACTCCGAAAGGGATTGCTTTGAATATATGTTTGGGATGGGCACTAGTAGAAGGAAGGTACAGGTGGCTATCTGTGGGTTTCGAATACACATCAGTGTATAGTATATATATGTGAGTATATATAATGTCTAGTACATGAAGATGACTTTCAGAAAATGCATATATTTTTCAGAAAATACATATATATACATATATATAGTTTTTGTATCTTTTACTGTACAGATTTTCTAAAGAGATGAAAATTTGCCCAGAAGGATCCCAAACAATTGATTGGGCAGAACTTGAGGCAGCTGCTGAAGCCGCACAAGAACAACATGAACTAAGTAAGTACTTTTTTCGACATGGGTTGTGTTTTCATTTGGGGTGTGGTGTCGTGTCTTTATTAGTTCGTAGTTGCTAAGTTTAGAGGGCACTTTGAAAAGCAGTTGGCTCTTCATGTATGCCAAATAGTGTATTATCCTGAGCCCAACATCTCTTTGAATTGTTGGCTTCTGGACACAATATTTTGGCTTACTTGAATGGATATCATAGTCAACTTCTGGTGTATGTTTTCTTATGCCTAAACTTCCAGTTTCGGTGTATGCGTAAAACTTTTGGGGGTGGAGTGGTGTGAACGTTCAAAGCAGGTTTTTGAGAAGTTTTCTCGAAGTTTAGCACTGTTTCTTGCGATGGAAAATTGACAAGTGGTTGTGGTCGTTGAAAATGCAAAGTTGCAAATTAAAGACAACGCAAGAAAATAACTGTAGAGTACCTTGCCTGGGACATGGACAACATTCTGGGCAGACTATTTATGCGGTATAGACCTCTTTAGCTTGTATGTTTTGTTTTCCCAATGTGGATCATGTGATGTAACCCTAGAGAACTGTAAAAGTTTCTTTTAAATTTTGTTTTCTTTACATGCATATGTATGCATAACAACAAAACAGTTTAGTTTCATAACTTATGAAAAGACAGGACAAATTCCCTTGAGAACATCACATGACCTACATTGGGAAAACAAAGCATACAAGCTAAAGAGGTCTATCACTGTACGTAAGCAGGAAGTTGTCTTAGACATGTAGAAGCTGGCTTCGAGGTACACCTGTACGCGGATTACACAGTGTGTAATTTATTCATCCATGTTATTCAATTTCTGATATGTTTTCCAGGAGTATATTTTAAGAACGAGAAATATAGAACACATTTTTAGAATGTGAAATACAGTATCATTATCGGTTAATTTACTTCCGGGTACGTACATGTAAAATATAGTCCATGTACATTTAGTAAGGTATTCAGCAATTAAGGCGAAGAAATAAATAACTATTGTGTGATAATAGTTTCTAGAACTGTTAACATTTCTTTATGAGTGAGTGGACTTCATTCAAATAACAGCTAGTAAACAAAACCAAATAAAAGAGCTGCATGGTTTTGTAAATCAGTGTAAATTTTAAACTATTAAAGTGCTACACTGAAAGTTCAAATAAAGTCCACGAAGTGAAATGAAAGTGCCTTTACTAGAGTTAGTGTTACACATATTTTTTCAGTAAATCACCGAGAAAATGCGCTATAGAAATGTATTATTATTATTATTATTTAGTAAAAACTAATGTGCCGGATACGCACTTTATACGCGGTAAACAAGAGGCTACCAGTAGCCTATACTCATGCGCTTGCGTAAGAAAGTTTCATGGTTTATTTTAAACGGGTCACACACCCCTCCCCCTTAACGAATTTTGCATGACACGCATTGCACCATCACTCAAGACATGTAGATTGAAGCTACCAATTTTTCTGTACTCGCTTTGAATATTTAATTTATTGATCCCTGATCAAACCCACACTAGTCTAATACTTCCCAAACCGTGAATTCTATTACCTTGGGTTATTCCAGAAAGAATCCACCCCCCCCCCCCCCCCCCCCACTGACGGATGGCAAGATTGTTTGACCCCTCCCCCTCCGCCCGGATTTCCTGGCCGCTAGACTCCCCCTCCCTAAATTTACAGGTAATGAAAAAAGTACATGTAATCGGATTCAGGAGATTCCACTTTTATAATGTCAAAACTGTGGTGATGAGTGCTATAAATGGGTGAAACATTTTAAAATTAAATATTGCGTGACGCATCATGAAAAACCCCCCGTGATTTCAAGACCAAATCAAAATGAAATTTTTCTATCAAGCTAGTTCCTTAAATAACTGCTTTGATTTTGCCATGTATTAGTTTTTTTCCAGGCTTCACAGTTTCTTCAAAGTGTTGTTGCAAATACACTTCGTTTCATGCAAATTTCGTGTGAAATGTAATTCGATCACATGCTGTTTTTCGTGATCATGAATCCAAAGTATTTGTTCTAAAGGTCAAAACTTTTTAATGAAACTCATATTTCCTTGAATGAAAATGTCTTTCCCTTAAATAAAAGAGTTAAACGCTTATCAGAATTCAGTGATTTTCTGCTTCCGGAAGGCTTGGCGATTTATTTATCCTAATTGCAGCGCAGAGCGCTAGCGTCTACGAATTATGCTGCAATTTTTGCTGCCTAACCCTGTGGCAATTTTGCTGCCTATCATCATCATCATCATCATCATCATCATCATCATCATCATCATCATCATAACTTTATTAATGTGTCAACAAGATTTAGCATTGCTGCTAACTGGGGACACCTAATATACACTTCATCAGCTCCATTAACAATATAAACTTCGACCATTGACAACAAATACTTCATTAACGACAAATGTACGAGGTCTCTTCTAGTTCAAATTGAACAAACAAATACTGTTTCTTGTGAATCAAGGCGCACACGAACGAACCTTGCATGCTGAGTGACATCGTTACTGGGGCCTTGGAACGCCTTGAACATTATGTGGGAAAATGAGCGAGGTGAATGGTCAGCGGTGAGTGCTCTTGCACTTACAAGCAAGATGGCGTCTAAGCATGCTTGTGGCCTCTGTTGCCTACTACTCCAGCCATCTTGCCTGCTACTCAAAAACATTTTGACTGGGCTGAACATCCCAAAATAATATTTAAATTCAGCAACCTGCTTTATTATATCTGGTGTTTCCTAAAATTTCCGACTTTTCCTGTGTAAATAATATTTAAATTCAGCAACCTGCTTTATTATATCTGGTGTTTCCTAAAATTTCCGACTTTTCCTGTGTACTGTATACAGAATGCCATTCTTATCCATAAAGATGATTCGCATAATGTTTTCGCGAATCAAAAAATCTTGAAAGCAAACTTTATTTCAGATAGTGCTATTTAACTTAATAATATTTACTAGCGTGCCTTTACCATGATTATTGGCTTCACGAAGAAAACATTCAAACAAGTTTGATCGCAATTTGCCTTTACACAGGAAAATGGACAACGAATTCTCTCAGTTGAAAGTTTTATTCAAATATCTATTAGTTTAGTCTCAAGAGCAAAATGCGTTAAATTATCGCATCGAGGAAACTGTCAGCAATGCAAGCAAATTTGTTTAGCACATGTCGAAGAATTTGTGTGGCCGAGTTTTTGTTCTTACAAAGTAACTGGGCATTCGAAAACGTTATTTTCTTTACAGTAGTTTTCCAGGAATGCTTGAAAATTCTTAGTAAAGTCTGCCGCTACAGCTTCAAGTATGAAACTGAAGGAAGACATGTCCCGCTTTGTGATAAATGGATGCTGATCCTCACAGGACGATTCCATCACTTTCAGCCCTCTAACTGCCCCTTCAGAGGTCTTAAAAGGCGTGTTTACATTTTGGTAATGGAAAATGAATGTCTGAAAAATTGAAGTGTGGAGTAGAGAAGAGGCCATATTTGTTTGAAATGTGATAGTCTTCTCCGAGTGACAAACCGGTTTTCTCTTGTCCCCCCTAAAACCCGGACATGTGCGCAGTAGATGGATTCTGATTGGTTTAACCTTCCTAAAG
Organism: Cladopsammia gracilis; assembly: GCA_022457155.1. Classification (NCBI taxonomy): domain Eukaryota; kingdom Metazoa; phylum Cnidaria; class Anthozoa; order Scleractinia; family Dendrophylliidae; genus Cladopsammia; species Cladopsammia gracilis. The sequence continues at coordinate 254,362 of JAJGOT010000498.1, read as the reverse complement.
CCTTTTATAATAAAAGGGGACAAAAATAACTTTGGAGGCAGGGGCGAGTTCACGTACACTAAAATATGCGTGCATAAATTTGCATGCAAAATCGTGACACCAAAAAAAGAACATTTTATAATTCAGTCTTGCACTTTGCGCATGAGTTATAACCAGAGTGAGACAATCATAAACCATTGTGAAATCGTGTTATTTCTGCATCCCACTTGATGAAATGTGACGTTTTCGACGTTGTCTTCAACAGTACTGTTGTCATTGCTATTTGTAACGCAAGTTATTAGAATGTTTCAGAAATTCTTTGGAAAGCAATCAAGCGTTCTGTTCAATGCAAATTAATTTTTTGCTAAAGTTGTGCACGTGCATATGAAACATGAAAACAATACCTGTGAATAATGAGGACACTCATTGGAGGCCCTATTTTATTGCCTTAAATGTTCATTGTCCTTGAAACTTGCTGGCCATATAAAGTGATGATTAATCTCGAGATTGTCAATTTGTTTAAAAAAAATTATAAGTTGTTTCCAAGTTATCATCTCATTTGTAGGCGTAGAGCAAATTACATACAAAAATGGCAACAATATAGCAGCTGAATGCACACTAATTAAATCCTTCCTTCTCGCAATCAGCCAAAGCAATCCCCCTCACTTTTTCAAACATGATTTCAAATGGAATCAAACTACTATGAGATGAAACTGCATTTCCAAAGCGCATCGTTTTCTTTAGATATTAGCCAATTATGTCGATAGTATGTTTTTCACTGTATTTATAATCACCAAAACTTCTCCCCCAAAAATTTCAAAAACGCTCTTATAGAATTTGTTCAATCTTTGCCATAATCGAAGCGGCTATGGGAGGCACAAGCTGCCTTAAGCGACTGCTGACAAACCACATGGCGTCATTATGTTGCTATGGCAACTTTGATGTTAATATAACACTGGTTTTAACAAATTTTCATCTTTATCTATTACAGCTGTGGTGACCGTTTTTCCATAGCATTGTTAATGGCGTCGTAGTTAATGGTCATACTTGGGGGGTATCATCCTAAAAAATCCAGTCGAGCTACCTTAAATCACACTACATTAAGCTTATTCACACTCGAAATCAGTGATAATACAGTCATGTAACTCAGATCATGATGTGATTTGCACACTTATTTTTGCATGGGCCTTCATGGAGTTGGGTCGTACTATAACTATTATTTTGTAAATTTGATTTGTTTCAAATTTATTGATTTCCACTGTTTACATGTATACTTTAGGAAAATATCTAAACACTGGAGTGAGTGAAGGTTCAATGGCACAACAACATCTGCAGGAAAAAACAGTAGAATATGGTGTTTCACCTCCTCTCAGTATTGAACTGCCTAAGAAACGTGACCTTCCAAATATGACCAAACCTTGGAGTGATGTCCACCTCCCAGTTGACATTCTTTTGTTGACAGTGGAGGACTGCGAGTTCTTGGCTTGCTATGCATACGTGACAAATGCATTTAAAAGTTACCACAGAGATCTTGGATTTATTTACTTCGGAAACATGGGTGAAAGTGAAGAGGAGCCACTGAAAGTCGCTTTGATGAGGTACAAAATATGTTGTAAATTAACCCTAATTGATTATCCATTGTTAATGTAATATTAGATTTTAAAATTCCAGATACACAAGATAGATATATATAATTTTATAGTTTTCAAATATTGATAATAGTTTTCTTTTACATTTTACCATTAAATATTCTAGATACGTACATTAGATAGATATAATTTATTTGTTTTACTTTGTAGGATGATATGTTAAAGTGTCCCCAATTAGCTCTTTTGTAGCATGACACTTCAATTATTATTATCCCATAATAGGTGTTGTGAAGGCTCTACTGGTCGAGGTGGTTCTCAAACTGTCCCCAAAAATGCAGTGATGCAACTGAGACCCAAAGCTATTTATTCTGTTGGTTGCTGCAAGGGTCTGGACCCAGAAGACACCAAGTTAGGAGATGTGGTGATATCCTCTAAGCTTACAACTGAAGCCTTCAAAACCCCAGTGGGAAGAGATATTGCCAATCTTATCAAGAATGCAGCTGATGGCTGGAATCCGCCATTAAAAAGTCCAAAAGCCCAAGAAGTACTGGTACACCGTGACGGCGAGATTTTGAGTGGCATAGACCGGGCCAGTACTGAGCGACACCGTGAGTTAAACCCTAATGCCATAGCAGAGACAGAAGGAAAAGGTGAGATTTATGTCAAGATCATAAATCCCTGGTCTACCAATATGAGGTCAAAAAATATTAAGCAAAGCTTTAAGAGTTGTTGGGGAGGGGGTGGGGGAGGTATAATAATCTTGGTAATTTGGGTTATAAAGTGTCTCACATTCATTAAGTGCAAGATCAATCAGCTTTATATTAATAAGATTTTCCATAAAAAAGAAATTTGTAGCAGTTCCAGACAGAATCCAAATCTTACTACACGTTTTGCACCACTTTTTAAGGAGTCACTGGGGAGTTTGGGTAGAATGTTGCCACTGAAAAAAAAAAAGAAAGTGCACCTCTGTTTGTCACTCTGTAAAATTTAAAATCTGTAGGAGTCGAAGAAAAGTTGTATTGTGTGGGTTAGGGTATTCTTCCTATTTATGTTGTGAAAACAACCTACGCACTAAAAAGTTTGTAAGAAAGGCAAATCCGAAATGTGAGTCAAACTGCGAGCCAAAAACCAGATTGACCAGCAGTTGTGTGTATGACTTGTGATGCTCTTGTGCATGCCACATCGAGCTTGTGATTACGGAGTCAAATTTTGTGTAGTCGGGGGGAGGGGGGGTTTGCTGCAAAAAGGCCTGGAAACGACAGAACAAGAAATCTGAAGAAGGAAGTCGGAAGCGGAAGTCTTTGTTGGATGAAGTTGAGGAACTTAAAGTGCACCTAAACCCTAATTTTTTTTCTTTTAATCAACTCAATGTACGTTGAAAAGTCGAATAGTGAAATATTTCTTGTTTTTAACGTCGCGTTTGTGAGTTATAGAGATTTGAATTTACAAAATGCTAATTACATAACGTCAAATGCAGACTTTACCATTATTTCTACTTCAATTTACAATACGCAGTTCACAGCTTAAGGATAATCAATTTAGAAAATACTAATAAAAACTGTTTATAGTCAATCGATTTGTAAAAAAAAATATTACTTGGAGGTGGAAACAAGTAGTTATATTATAAACGAGTCTGCATTTGACGTCATCTAATTAGCATTTGTGACCCTCCACGGTAGCCTGCATGGCTGGCGGTTTTTTTTGCGCGTGATGCTGAATTTGCGTCCGGCGAAGCCGCGCGCAAGTATCGCGCGTGCCAACAAAAAAACTGCCAGCTATTTCTCACGGCTTCGCCGCTCGAAACTCGAAACTCGCGGCTTCGCCGCTCGCGAATTGTCGCGCGTGCCAACAAAAAAACCGCCAGCTACGCAGGCTACTCCACGGGAAAACAGTGAATAAGGTGAACGCACGCACACGGCGCGCTCGTACGTTAAAACAAAAGAAGCGTGCCTCAACACCATAGCTGCGTGTAAGTCACTTTCCTCATTAGCGTCAGACCCATTGTTTTCCGTTGCACGCTAAAGACAAAGGAGCGTGTTAAGATCTTTGCGTGCAATTTTGCACGTATTAACACTATGACCGTGTCAACTTCGATTGCACTCGGTTCACTCGGTTCAAGAAGTGAGATAGAGTTTTAGCCTGGTTTCCATAATGTGCCATGTCCGTGCATCTGGCCCTAGTATTTATTAACATAAACACTGCGAAATTCGAATTTCAGTTCGAGTTCGAAGTTAGAATTTGAGTTTGTATGCGGAATGCGTACCGCAAAGGAAACAGATCGTTTCGTTTGTTCAAAATAAAGCTATTTTGCAGGCGATTTTTCCTCGTAAACTAAAACTTTATTAAATGCTGTTATTATTTGGAATTTGTTAGAACGAATACTGTGATTGTATTATTGCATTTAGCAATCACATTTAGCAAATTTCGACAGACGCCATTTTGTTTACTGTGGCGCGCGTCACATGCAAATGTCCTAAGCTCGTGTTTTATTTAGCCTGGTTACTAAGGTTAACCAAGACGGCCGCTTCTTTACATTACAAACTCTATTTTTTTGGCTTCTTTCGTTCGTCTTTGGTGTTCCTTCATTGCGAAAAGCTTCAAAATGTCCGACAAACATAGCCAGCACTTTTTAACACAGGTATTTTGACAATTTGAGGTTCAATTTTACAGTTTATGACGACAACACGCACGTTCGTGCGTTACGTGCTAGATGCGTATTCAAGAACAACAACAAGTTTTATTTCAAGTATTCTTCGATCAGAGGCGCTCTTGCACCTCTGTTAGAGAAACAAAACTAACTTTTTTAAGTTATTCACTTATCTGCCAAACCGGTGATGTAGTCTGGTAAGGAACATGAAAAATAAATCTACCGTGTCACGACTAGCGTGTTAAGAAACAAAGAAATAACTGTGTCAATCTACCGTGTTACAAAGCTCTACCTTGTTGAACCGTGTTAACAAAATGCAGACAAAGGCCACAAGCACGTTACTTGAAATCAATTGTTTTAGTTTGCATATCGCATGATAAGCGTGTTGTGTCAGAAGCGTGCGAACGTTTCAGTACCGTGCCGTGTGCGTGCGTTCACCTTATTCACTGTTTTCCTGTGGAGGGTCACAATTTTAGTAAATTCAAATCTCTATAACTCACTAACGCGACGTTAAAAACAAGAAATATTTCACTATTCCACTTTTCAACGTAGATTGAGTTGATTAAAAGAAAAAAATTGGGGGTCAGGTGCACTTTAAGAAGAAAAAGAGGAGAATGACTGAAGACATTGATTCTTTAGTTAAGTCAGCGGAAAATTTGTCTGAGAAGGCTGAATCGACTGGAGATATATCTTTCGTGACACAATAAAATTCTCTCAGAAAAACTTCCAAAGAAAAGGCAACCGAACTAAAGAACTTATAGAGAAGAAGATGGAGGAGAAACTCCTGGCATTAAAAACCTGTTAATTTAGAATGTGTGTATGATTTATATTATTTAACCTGTAACATTACATTCATTGGAAGGTCCTTGAAAAATAAATTTGGTCCTTGAAAAGTCCTTGAAAAGGGTTGCAATTTTCTGTATGAACCCTGATTTCCAAAAATATATATAAGGATTAAGACTATGAATAATGAAATTGTATATCCTGATGAAAACAGATGTCCCTGAGAAACCAAACGCCATTCATTAGCAAATCATTAATTACTCTGTTAAAAGCTCAAATAAAAGAGTACTGGCTCCTACCCCCCCCCCCCCCCCCATATCTACCCCTCGTCATGATTACAGGATAGCTAGCTTACAAAAGAGAGGAACTATAATTACATCGAGGGTGACAGTTTGTTACCACTTGCATGGGGCTTATTGCCAATAATATTTGATTGTTAGTATACACTAAAACAGTGGATAGCCTTGTTGGTGTGCTCTGATTGGGAATTGAAACTCGGGATAGCAAGTGCTATTCACCTCCAAGCAATTTGCACGCAAACATTGTAATCGTCGACAGTAATTGATGAATTAAATTCAAAATCATCACTTTTGTGCTATATAGGTATTAACCTTGCCGTTTCGCGGTTCGGTACATATCCACCACTAGCCACCTCCACTTCGGTGAATAGTTGTTAATTATTCTTTATTTCATGTTGAAGTCACTATTCTCAACCTTTTAATGAATACTAACTCAAGGAAAGCCATTTTAAACACTATCCAGGATTACTAAATATTAATCCAGTTTTCTGTTCCTTTCAATAAAAAGTGTTTTTCACTGTAAATTTTAATAAGTATTTTGAAAGGAAACAAATGAAGGGCTCGGTGCATATCCAGCCTATGTTGCTTTTGAGGTCGTTTTTTTATTTTTCTCACTCAGATTTGTCCATTTTTGGCATGTGAACTACAAATTAGTTGCAAAACATTGTTCAGATTTTTTGTTTTTTCCTTCGCTTTCGAGAATTAACGTTTGCGAAAAAAATCTGCATGTCTCTCTCTGAATCCTATTTGAAAAAATGAATCCCAAGGTTTACCCGAATTGCTCGATTTTACGCTGATTTTTCACTTCAGATGGCCAAGTTTGGGCCCGTACCACTGAATCCCGCTCAAAAAAAAAATCCCGAAGTTCATTCCCTCAAAATCGCTTCATTTTTATCACCAATAGTCAGCTACTTAGATTCGCGCCATCTCCCTTACCCTTACAACCTCCTTTAGGAAGCACTCCCAGTTCTCCGCTGCCGGCTCATAGTCTTTGCCGCCTTGCTGAATTTCACTCGGCTGCAAGAAGTCACTTTGAGCTGCCCAAAGCTGTATTTCAACCTCCCAAACGACCATGCAAAGCCAACCTATCTGCCACTGTCACAAAGCATGTAGGGATATCAATGGCGGAAACAAAAACGGAATGTCCTTCAAACAAAATACGGAAAATATTATGTCTGAAAGCACTTCGGATATCGGGCATTTTGACCATGACGCGGGATGGGAAATGGCCCACAACTCACAACGCTGCCCCTTTTCTGATCTGAAGTGATTACAGACTTTCCCGCCGGCTCGTCTTGTCCACCAAGGCTGTTTCAACCTCGAGCGCTGAAATAATGGCACTAAGGATACAAGGTACGACAACAGACACGACTTGATTCTTTGAGAGGTGCCAGAGACTTACGGATTTCCAGACTTAATGATGTCCTTCAATCACTGGACGGGCCGTAAACATATTGGCTTATACGCACACTACAGATGATGTGTTTGCCATAGCGAGCTCACGATTGATAAGCGAGCCAGGCGTGCGTAAATAACGGTATTTTCGTTGATGTCATTGGCGCGGGTCAGGAGTATTGCAGTCGCATATTCTCACGGCCAATCTGCTGTAATGGCTTCGAAATTACGCTCTGAATGTAAACAACCACTAAATGGCCAGAACTCTGCTTTTTTCAGGTGGAATTAGTCCAGTTTCTTAGGATTAGTGCAAATTCAACAAGGGTTTGTGATATTATTCGTTGCACGATAAAATTAGGCACATCTGAGCGAGAAAAAAATAAAAACGCTCAAAAAGCAACATAGGCTGGATATGCCCCGGGCCCTTCAAATATTAGGCTAAAATGGAATTTGCATGAAGTCTTGAATGTCCTTTGTAAATGCTTAGATTTCAGTTTTGAATTGGTCCTAATCCTGGATTATCTTAATTCTGCTTTGAACCCAGCCCAATGGTCTTCATTGTCGGCTACAAATTACATGTAGTAAAAATTTGTATAACCATGTAGTTTATTACTGTACATGAACAACAACCATATTTTCATTATTATTGACTTTTTTTATAATTGGTTTAAATCTTGAAAAATTAAAAACTTTTGAATATTACAATATGTATTATACATGCTTTGTTTAATTAGTTATAATTAAATGAACATCCATCATTATTTTTCATAGGGATTTTTGTGGCAGCCAATGACCTGAAAATGGAATGGGTGATTGTTAAAGGTATTTCTCATTTTGCCAATGATATCAATGCTCCAGATGAGTCCTGGAAGTCTCATGCTTGTGTGATGGCAGCTTCTCTTGTGTCCAACATGTTAAGTGATCCAATTGTGTTTAAACATTGGCCTCACTATGGAGGTATGTGACATGACCTGCTCGATCTGCTAACTTTTGATATTTTTTTTTCTGTTTGTTGTTGCAATGTTGTTTTTAATGTGAATATGACTGTGAGAGTAAAGTTATATGCATGTAATGGCACAATTTACTGCATCTGGACAGAGGATCAGACCATTTTATTCAAATTTCTACCAGGCAGTTTTAATGATTTTGATCTCCCTCCCGTTTGTATCGAAAACTAAGACCCACGAAAACGAAGACCTAAGACCAAAATCTAAGACCTAAAACTAAGACCCCATATAATTTACCTTTTTTTACCAGGGTCTTAGTTTTTTCGAAAACTAAGACCTAAAACTAAGACCCCATATAATTTACCATTTTTATCAGGGTCTTCGTTTTCGTTTTTTCAAAAACTAAGACCTAAAACTAAGACCCCCTTTAAAGGCCGTTTTTTTTTTCTTTTTCCAAAGCCAATTTAGTGTTATAAAAAAGGACAGGCTAAACACGACTCCCACTCGTCGCAAAAAGTATTTTTAAAGCCTAAAGTTTACAAAACAGCAACTATGTTGCAGATTATCTTCTGGATGCCAAATCAACGCTATTACAAAGCAACGGAGGTTTATCCTAGCTCCACTGAGACACACTCGGCTACTCAACTACAGAACTAACTTAGGAGCTTAAAATTATTGCAAGAATTCATGATTTCACTGCAGTGGAATTATAGACTACGGCTTTTTGAGAGTCGGATCTAAGACGCCCATATCCGTGATGCCGGAAACACTTTCTCTCAAGTCTTCCACACCGCAGACTTTTAATCACAGCCTGAGAAATTTAACGATCCTAGCACTTTCAAAGCGAAAACAAACTTTAGCCGATAAGTATTTATCTTGCAACAAAAGTGAGCCAAAGAAACCACAATGTATGCCAATAGAGCTATAGCACCGAATCACGGCATAAAGAAATAAAATAATTCTAACGGCTCTGGACAGCATGAATCCTCCTATCAATATGAGAGATAATCCGCCGAGATCAAAAGGTTTATATCATCGAAGAGAACAAGTCCTTAACTGTGATCTAAAGGCGCGATCCTCTCTAAGTCTCACTGGGAAAGCTTTACACTTTAGGCTTTAAAAATACTTTTTGCGACGAGTGGGAGTCGTGTTTAGCCTGTCCTTTTTTATAACATTTTCTGTTTATTGTGCGATCATTTGAAATGAATATCGCTTCTTTTGAGCAGTGTTTTCCTCGACTGTGGCCGCTTCCATTTCAAGTGAACTGAAAAAACGGCCTTTAAAGAAATAAAATGGGTCTTAGTTTTAGGTCTTAGTTTTCGAAAAAACGAAAACTAAGACCCTGGTTAAGCACAACCTCGTTCCCAGGGTCTCTCATCTTCCCGCCCCTGGAGGTTGGGTTAAGCAGTGTCAAAATGACTTTTGCCATAGACATCGAATCTGGTTTTTGTTTATTGTCTTATAGTAAATAACGGATTGAAATAATAAAATTGGCTTTGGAAAAAGAAAAAACAGCCTTTAAAGAAGTAAAAGGCCTTAGTCAAAATGACTTTAGTGACTTTTGCCATAGACTTCGCGTAGACCCTCGTGATATGGTTTTTGATTGTTGACTTATACTGAATAACGGATTGAAATAACAAAATTGGCTTTGGAAAAAGAAAAAAACCGCCTTTAAAGGGGGTCTTAGTTTTCGAAAAAACGAAAACTAAGACCCTGGTAAAAAAGGTAAATTATAGGGGGTCTTAGTTTTAGGTCTTAGTTTTAGGTCTTAGATTTTGGTCTTAGGTCTTAGGTCTTCGTTTTCGTGGGTCTTAGTTTTCGATACAACCTCTCCCTCCCCTCTGGCTAAACATTAGTAAGTATTGCAGTCTGATTGATTTGGTTGTCTCAGAAATGCCAAGGTGTTGTTGCCATAGTAACATGTGTGGGGCTAGTGCTCCTTACTGCAGCTTGTGTAGCTTTTATCAACATACAAGAGGCTATAAATAGCCTTTACTCATGCGCTAGCTAAGAAAGTTTGATGGTTTATTTTAAATGGATCACGCACCCCTCCCTCCTCAACGAATTTTGCGTGACATACTCAAGAACAGGCTAAAACACGTTTTCTGTACTCGCTGTGAATATATACTTTATCGATTCCCGATCAAATCAACACATCTAATATTTCCCAAACTGTGACTTCTTTCTGTTACATTTGAAAAGACTACTTTAAAAAGCAATGAAATCAGTAAACGACCGGGCTATTTTTCAATTTTAGCAATTCTCAAAAACAGGATTATGTGACTGTTGACTCTGTTAGAGTGCACAAAAGCTCACAAAAGCAACCTTTCCTCGGTCTAGAATAACTAGTATGACTACTCTGAATAAAATACGCCAGTTGTGTATTGAAAATTGCCTGAGAAACTGATTTGGAAATAAAAGTTGCAAAAACTGCAGACATCTTTGTGTAAGGCGATGCATGTGAAGTTAGAACTATAAAAGTTAAGTCTTGTTTTGTTTGCATAATATCATGGAACATTTCTCCAAAACTAACGAGAGCACAAAGAAAACGTCAATCAGAAATTGATTTCTCAAACTCATTAATAATTCATGAGGAAAACACAAAGGAAATCACTACCGTGAAGGAGGTTTTGAAATCGTTTCTTAATTTGCATAGATTTTGGCGATTTTATTCCTTCGTTTTCTCCGCATTTAACGATCAGTTTGAGAAGCTATATCAAACACTCGAAACAGTGTTTCATCAGATTTCCAAACACCTTGAAGTGGTTTAAAAAAACTCGGCTGCGCCTCGTTTTTCCAATCCACTTCTCGGTGTTTGGAAATCTGATGAAACACTGTTCCTCGTGTTTGATATATTACATCAACATAAATTCTCACCGAAAACTGTAATTTCTTTTATGGTAAAGTCCCTCGCCTGCTTGAAAATTCTTTAAAACTCCACTTCTTCAGGTTTGATCGCCCCGCACTGATAAAAACGTTTGCAGTTCCTCGAAGCGAGATTTAGTCGCTTAAAGCTCTCCTTTTTCTTCACTATAGCGGCTTCTGAGTATTCTTTAAAGCTTTCTCTTTCCGTAAACATTTATTGTCGTCCTTTAGTAGCATCGTAAATAAAATAAAGTAAGTATGGTCAAGTGAGGCCTTTAAGCTACTGTGTCCAAGCCCGAAAAAGCCTGGAAAAAAATCAGGGCTTTTCAATGTGAATCGAACCCATGACCTTCGCATTACTGGTGCAATGTTCTACCAACTGAGCTATCAGAACCACATGTTGGGAGCATGGTCAAATGTAAGACGAAGTAGACTCGGCCCAAGTCTAAGTTCAGTAAACATTTATTGTTGTCCTTCAGTAGCATCGTAAATAAAGTAAACTAAGTATAGTCAAGTGAGGCCTTTAAGCTTCTGTGTCCAAGCCCGAAAAAGCATTATTTACGATGCTACTGAAGGGTGACAATAAGTGTTTACTGAACTAGCTTAGACTTGGGCCGAGTCTACTTCGTCTTACATTTGACCATGCTCCCAACATGTGGCTTTGATAGCTCAGTTGGTAGAGCATCGCACCGGTAACGCAAAGGTCATGGGTTTGATTCCCGTTGAAAAGCCCTGATTTTTTTCAAGCTTTTTGTTTACTTTATCCTCGGAGTCACACAGCAGATGTAAGTTTTTGATCGGTTCATTCTCATTATTATATTTTTCTCATGTTTGTAAGTATATTTTTTACCTCATTGAACCAAATATGAACTTTTATTCCATGAGCTTGAATTTGCTATGTCAACTGATATGATGTCACTAATAATTAGCTGCAGGCTACAAACCACTTGCAAAGCACACTTTTCCAATGGAGAAGCATGCAACCGAATTTATAAGTCGGGCTTGGCTTGTAGCTAAGCAGCCTGGGTAGGGTACCCTGTTCATATACCTTAAATTGAAAATGGTACCCCTTTGATATAGCCTTTACGTGCATCTGTTTGATATATTTTGAAAGGGCCTTTTTATAATGCTTAAAATAATGGCAGTTTTCCCTACCTTTCTTTATACTTCAACTCGTGTTTTTGCAACCCTTTCCTATTCGTGAAATCCCTACCCTTTCATATACTTTAACTCGTGAAATCCCTACCCTTTCATATACCTCCAGCCTAAAAAAGGTACACCTTTCGCGTGGAGCATCCCTGTATAGCCCATTGTAGGGAGTACCCCCCTCCATCTTGGGATGTGTTTTACCCATAGCAGGCTGTATCTTGCTCTGCCAGTGGTATGCTGTGATGTCCACTGCAGTTTGCTCCTGATTTCTCAACTCAACACTATTTTCTGAGAAACAACTGCAAACTATCTGTACGGATCTGCTCGTTGTCTCTGAGTGGCTTAAAAGTACTCCAGTATAGGAGTACTTTTAAAACATCTGAAAACTTTTGAGTATCTTTATAACTGGCTTCCTGCTTATATTGCTTAAAACACAGGCAAATCAGTGACAGGGTAAAACACAAAACTAAAGCAAAGACTCAGGACACTGAATCGCCATTTCTTTCCTTAATTGCCTCTTTAACAAACAGGTATTGCTAGTATAGAAGAAAATCACCAAGTTGAGAGTGTTCAGACCATTGACACAGGCTATTTTGGAGATGCTGAGACATCTTACAGTGATTCATCACAACTATCAAGGTCTGATTCTGTGGATGACGATTCAGAATTATCTTTTGAAGGTAAGTAACAAAATAGTGCAACTTTGTGCATTGCTCCTTACGTATACAGTTTGGTATTAAAAGCTTGTACTCTTAGAAATAAAATAAATACTTAGTTATAATCAAAGGGCTTTAAGAGCCAACTCGTGTTAATATAAAAAAGAAAACGTTCGGACCCTTACCTCTGCTGTGTGGTTTGCTGTACAGACGTCCTATTTGGAACAGGCAAAATATGTGTGCAAGCCTTATGCAGCGATCAGTGAATGGACAGGAAAATAAAAGAGAATTTGTCAACGATTCTATAGCTATTGATTAAAATAGTCTTTGACAAATAGAACTCAGTAATACATGTATTTTAGATCCACTGTAATGTCGGTGTGAACACTAACAATGATTTAATATTGGTATAATTGTTACAATGTACCATTGCTGAATAGACAAATATGATACGATATATATTTTTAGCCTAGTTTTTATAATTGAAGACGTCGGAGCATATCCAACCTATGTCGAATTTGAGACGTTTTTGTGTTTTTTTCGTGCTCATTTTGCCTCATTTTTGGCAAGTGACATACAAATTAATTGGAAAACATTGTTCAGAATTTTTTATGCTGTTTTTTTTTTCCGTCATTTTAGAGAATTAACGTATGCAAAAAACAAAAATTAACTAAACCCCCTGTCTTTCCGTTGAATATCCCACTCAAAAAAAACCCATAAGTTTATCCGAATTTCTCGATTTTATGCTGTTTTTTTTTTTTCACTTCAGATGGCCAAGTTTGGGCCCGTACTGCTAAATCCCGCTCAAGAAAAATTTATCCCAAAGTTCATTCCCTCAAAATCGCTTCATTTTTATCACCAATAGTCAGCAAAGGTGTCGCAAAGCATTTCGGGATATCAATGGCGACATCGAGCACGGAATGTCCACCCAAACAAAATATGGAAAAATTTTGAAAATATAAGTCTCAAAGCACTTCGGATATTGGGCATTTCGACTACGGCACGGGATGGAAAATGGCCCACAACTCACAATGCTGCTCCTTTTCGGATCCGAAGTGATTCCAGACTTTCCAGCCGGCTTGTCTTTTCCACCAACGTCTTTTTTCACCTCGAGGGCGAAATAGCGATTTAGACACAAGGTGGGACAAGAAACACGACTCGTTTCTTTGAGAGGTGCTAGAGACTTGAGGATTTCCAGACTTAATGATGTCCTTCCATCACTGGACGGGCCTCAAACATGTTCGCTTATACACACGCTACTGACGATGTGTTACTGTAGCGAGCTCGCAGTCGATAAGCGAGCCAGGCATGCTTAAATAGCGGTATTTTTGTTCAGGTTGGCACTGGTCAAGAGTATTGTGGTTGCATAGTCTCATGGCCAATCTGCTTTTAAAGGCGTCATTTTGGATTTCGTTTTATACAGTTTTGGAAGGAAGTACGCTTGGATGTACGGTCAAATCACTAGAGAGCCAGAACTCTCTAAAATGATGGAAAAACCAGTATACCAATTTCTGAACGATGTTTTGAAGTTAATTCGTAGGTCACATGTCAAAAATGAGGCAAAATAATCGCGAAAAAACAAAAAAAGGTCTCAAATTCGACATGGGTTGGTTATGCTCCAAACGCTTCAATTTTTACAGATTCTTAATTGTACATTTTCTTTAATAATTTTCCTATTTTTCGCCTACCAGTAATTCCATGCTACAGATTTTTTAAAACGTTGAATTGCTTGCTCCTTTCCTTTGAGTTTTTGCGCTTTATCATTTTTACGCGGGTTTGGGGGCTGGCACTAGTTATGCATATGCAATGTCAATTTACTGATGTCATGTGTTCAGTTTCATAGTTCCCACCACATTAGCAGTTTATGACACGTGAGAAATGCTAACCATGAAATAATGTCCCTAGCAATGACTAAAACTGTAGTTAAGTTTCACCCCTCTTAACAGGTGCAGGCTTACTTAGCCTCCAACGCAGACATCCTTAGGGCTCGTCACGCATGCGTTGGAGGCTAAGGCTCACTGTTATTATAACAAAATCTCAATAACACAAATAACACAACTAATTATTAAGAGCTCTGCTTTTTAATATAAACTTCGTTACCGGTAGGATATCGGGCGTAAATGAGAACTATTTACTAGTAACTATTAACAGATCGTAGCATAGTAAAAACGTTTTTTTCTTGAGTAGGCCTTATGTTTGATTTTGTTGTTGCATTAGTCCTTTAGGCAGTACTGTTTTAACCTCGAAGATTTAAAAGATTTCAGTGAAATGTCTTTAAGTATAGCGTACTGTAACTCAACAAGTAATAAAAGTTGAAAATTAATATTAACTTTCCTTTCTTGTTGATGTTCTGCTGCTTGAACAGGAAATCGCAAAAAATTAGTTCCCAGCAAAAATTTCAGATATCTCGAACCACAAAAAAATGTTCCCGCAAAAATTTCATGCTACACAGTGTATTAAAATACACCTTTATGATGTGATAGCTTTTTCAATAATGTGAATTTTAGCAAATCCATGCTACAGTTTTTTTTTTAGAATGTTTTTAAGCCGTTGACATTGGTTTTATTGGAAAAAATGTAAGATGTTTAAGTTTTTTAAAACTCACGTGACTTACCAAATATGGCTGTGACTCATGAAATTTAATGGTACCATTGACAGAATGAACGTGACCAAACATATCCCAGGAAGTAAAGAAACTCATATGACGTTTGGAACTCTTCCATAGCAACCACCATGTAGTTAAGTTTCCCCCCTTAACTGACTGTCTCTCTTTTCTGTTTGTTTTTTAAGGCCCTGAGCAGGGAGGGGTGAGTGGTACAAGTGGTACTGTTGCAGCTGATGTTGCTGGGTGTTCAGGTGCAAGCCAGCAAGCTCATCATGACCAAGGTACATGTAAGAGGAAGTCTCTTATTCCTCTTTATAGCTTCAGTGTGTGGGAGGGGGGGGGGGGGGGGGTTGAAAAATTAACAGATAAACCTTTTTTGCATAATATACGTCACAATAAAGCGCAGGGTACCGGGCTCTGTGGAAAACATGGGGTCCACTAGGTTTGTTCTAGTTAGAAGGAATACGTTATAAATCTGTAGATTTTGCAGAATTTTCGCAGACATGTGCAATACAAAAAAACCAATGATTATCACCACCACAGAGAGAATGTCACTGTTCGTTGTTGTAATATTGTTTTTTAATGTGAATATGACTGTGGGAGTAAAGTTAAATACATGCAATGCTGCAATTTACTGCATGTGGATACGATCAGTCCAATGTTTTCAAATTTCAACCAGGTATTCATAATGATTTTGATCTCCCCCTTCCCCTGGCTAAACATTAGTAAGCATAATTTGCAGTCTGATTGATTTGGTAGTCTCAGAAGTGGCCAAGGTATTGTTGCTATAGTAACATATTCGGCTGATGCTCCTTACTGCAGCCTGTGTCGCTTTTTGAGGACAAACATTTTGCTGGGGTGACTGCTGGACAGGGAGCGTGAAGATATCCAATTGTTATAAGCTAACCACATCATAACTGGACTAATTATTAGGCGAGAAAAACAGTCATCAGTTGTCAATGTTTAGTTTGGTTTAAATTTCTACTAGGCAAATAAAAGAACCTTTCAAGCATCTTCTATACCTCTTGGTCCTCAGTTCTCCAAGATTAAATTTCAGCTCGGATTTTAACTTTCAATGCTAACTTCTTTTTTTACAAGAACTGACATAAAAGCTTAATGGCCCTTTGACATGTTTTGAAAATTTCTGGACATAATTTATGTAAAAAGTTTTGTTTTTGCTCAAGTTTTATTTTGTGACATTGACTGTCTTGACTGTTTTCTGATGTGTACTCCTCTAAGAGTTTCAATCAATTAAATTATTTAACTTTAACATAACCACCTGACCACGATTTAATCAAGAAATTAATTGATGTGGGATTATTTAACATCTTAAATATGTCAAGTTTAAATCGTGATCAGGGTGTTCTTTTTTTCTCCACAAATCTCTACAAGAATATCTGGATGCACGGTTTCTTAAAGAAGAGCTGTTTAAAGTTGACTCAATTAAAAAGATCCTCGAAATGGACAGAGATTTTAAATGTGCCTGTGAGTCATCAGGAGAAGCGGCGAGTGAGATTCTTGGTCACTTGGGGATGATAGCCTGGAAGGAAGGTTTGACAGGGTACAACGTCATGGAAGCATCTTCTCTGTTGGATTTGTCACGGGAACAAAGACATTTTTTAACGCTCTGTGGACAGTGTTTCTTCTGCTGTCGGGCCGAGTGGAGACAAGACCTCTTCCCTGCGTTTCTTTCCTCTGTACGAGGTGTTCTATTAATTAATTCCTCCCAGTTGCATATTATTGCCAACGAACACTTGCTGAAAACCAACGCAGCTTTGCGGTGCATTTTCTTCACTGATGATGAATATGGCAAGCATCCAGAGGAGTATAATGACTTAATTACGATAGTGGAAGATTTAAATGCAGTTGTTGTTAGCTGTTCCGGGGAAAAGAATGCATCAGAATTTCTTAAAAAGTATAAATTTCGTCGAGTAGTCGAGTTTTTCTTAAAGAAAGAACAAAACGTTCACCTTTATATTGCCCACATTCGTAAATCTTTCCTTGTTGATTTTCCCACTGAAATGCTAAAGGAGCTCATAGTTGCACCGGAGTCTACCGCAACGAAGAACAGAAAATTCAATGCTGTTCTGTCGAGTGAACAAGAAAACACAACTGGTTTGCATTTAGCCAAGAACTCTGACAGCAACTCTTGTTCACCTCATTGCTTGTCAATGGTTTGGGACATTCATGCTGATTGTGTGGATAGGTCAGAGATGGAAATTCTCACTCATATACTGCCTCTTGTTGTCGCACCACGAGTGATATTGGTTTATGGTAAATATGCTGATGCGTATGATGCGCAATTTCCAGAGACTTTGATAAACAAAATCAATTTCACAAACAGACTGGAGACATTAACACTTAATAACATCAAGTTGACAGCCAGTTGTGCCGCTTTCATCGCCAAATCTCTATATAAAGTTCCTAACTTGCGTTGCCTCGACTTGTCATATAACTCTCTTGGTGAAGGAGTAAGTTTTCTTACTGAACATCTTGGCTGTGTTCCTCACCTGGAGGATCTGAGGCTTAACGGTGTTATGATGACAAAGAAACAAGTGCATGATTTGACTGCAACTGTTCGTCAAAACAAAATCTATTTGCAGTCAGATTACCACGTAAGTTTTTATAATTTGTTTCTTTATTCTTTGTTTACAGTATATTTAATACTCGGCTCTTGGTTTTGCCGTTTTTCCTTCTCTTGTCAGTTGATTTGACAAAAACATAAGATTTGCTTTTGAATTAAATTTCATAGTTTCGCAGATTAATTGTACCACAACTCATTTCAAATTCATTCCGTTAAATTAATCAAGTTAAATACAACAATTGTTTTAACCTAGTATCAGCATATAAATATAAATAAATAAGCTTTCATAGGAGCACTGAGATATGAAATTTTTCTTCGAGTGCTCAACTCGATTATACACTTTGACTTGTGAGATAACGAGTTGAACATGAAAACAGAACTTTAGGCAAGGTTTCCGTATTAAATTTGGATCAGGAATGAACTCGGCCGATAAAAGAAGAGCCGGTACTGAAACATTTTATTTGACGAACCTAATCTATTAAACCTGTGTTTGTCTCACATGAACGCACAGACAACCGGGCGAACTTTGCAAAACTGCATGAACAATGCGAGTGTAAACACTTGGGCTAATTATAAACAAGAAAGACAATGAAGGTTTTCCTCTTTAATATATTACAGTAAAACTGTTTTCATCGAAGTTTGTTAGACAAGAGTTCTTGAGAAGAATCGTCAACATTACCAGTTTTTCTTTTAAACAATTCATTTTTTCCCCTTCGAATTGGCGCAGCCAAAATAATTGCAGCATTCGCATCATAAATTCGTTGAGCATAATTTATGATTCCCTATAGAAAAGAAAAGCAGCTTGATGTTTTGGAAAGGTTTCTTCAGAGAGATTTTCATTGAAAGAAATTTACATCATGTAATTTTAAAAATAAGCTAAGTTTACTGCAGGATTTCCCCGCCGAGACACCGCTTCACAAAACACGCCGCACAAAAGATTTTATCACCGGCCTGAGAAAATATTTGAAAAACTATTCCTATCAAGACAGTCATTTTTACAAAGGACCGGAATAGACTAAAAGCCCATGGTAAACAAAGCTTCTATTCCTGAGACTGCCATACAATGCGATTGGCGGGCAAATTCTAGTCAACCACGCAACAGTTTTACCTGTAGACGTCCGAAACCCCAGCGAGATAAACTAGGTCAAATGAATTAAATTGCTATATAATAAACCTTTTTTACCGTGGCGAATAGTGAAATCAGTTCCGACTCGCTTGAAGCTTGCGGACTGGATTAAACAGTCGCAATAAAAGTGCTGAAGATTTTAAAAACAAAGGTGCGAAAGGCGAAAATCACGATTGATAAAAGGCGCGCACTTGAGTTGTCTTGCAGATTAAAAACAGATTTAGTTCAAACGTCGGCCAAATCGTTTACTAGTTTAACTATGAATACAAAATTTAAAGCAAGTCGATGTTTCGATGTTGTTTAAAAGTCAAGTCGTGAGAATGGCATTGAATCTGGATTAATATGAATGATAAATATTCAAATGAAATTCCTGTGTCCTTTGCGCAAATTGAGTCTGATTGCACTTTCAGTGATGGGTTCGGCTTTTTATCGACAAGGCAATGATCACCCCTGGCGAAACAATGTGATACTGTTTCCGAAACATGTTCTGTGTGCATTTAAACATCAGTAGTAGATCGCGCTTGTAAAGACCTCAAGGCTCTCACCTCAATGAAAGACACCCTGTGTTGAGGATATTCTGAAATATGATACATTGGTGAACAATTGACAGATCTGGTGGTCCATGGTTAAAGCCAGGCTGTGGCCAGCATAAAGTTAGCAGTTGTACAATGTGGTATACACAAGTAGAACACTTACAGACTTAAGCAGTATACAGTACTTTGTAATTGCAGGCACGTAAACTTATGAATTTAAATACAGTTAAAAGTTGCCTGCAGGATAGTTATTGGAATGGGACAATCATTAATCACTTAATTCCCTGATAAGCAAAAGTTTTTGATAATTTTGAGGTGCTGGTCTATATTAGCTACCAACAGGGTAGCTGCATACAGTATTCACTGAGGAAGGGACAGAAGTCCTGAAACGTCTGAACATTTAGTTTCAAAAGCGCTTTTATAACTTTTTTCAAACATATTCATTTGATAGCTGCATACAGACCTGACAGACTTGACTTGATCTTCATGTTTCATTTGTTTGTTTCTGCAGGATGGATGGGGGAAAAAGGTGTACCAAGATGGTAAAGTATTCTAATGATTTAATAAGAAAGCGAGGCTGATAAATGGTACGGAAACGGCTATATTTGTAAAATATCCAATATTTCGAAAGGCACAGCCTTTCTTCTTCAGGGTCTTACACATAATGACTCATAAGGCAAAAAATGTTACAATTTTAAATTTGTAAGGGGGCGGGGGATTAAATATGATATGATAACAGCATAAACTCAAGTGACAAAGTAAATGTAAATAACCGTAAATAACCAAGCAATAGAAATGAGAAAAGCAGGCAACACGACACCACAGTAAATGTAAGTAATGAAAACTGAGAAAAGAAGTCATGTTTCATCTCTTCTATTTAAACCTAAAGGTTCAAGGTCTGACCTCTCTCAATAAGATATACTTCTCTTACGTACACCATCATGATTAGTTTTAACGTGTTCAAGAGGAATTATTTGCATATCAGAAGCGGTATGGTCGTTAGAAAGAAAATGTTCTGAGACTGCAGTAGGTTTAGAAATGTTAGTGTGTTTGTCAACTGGTCTACGATGTTCGTTGAAGCTGTCTTTAAGTCGCCGTTTGGTTTCTCCTATGTATTGTTTGTGACAATGATTGCATTGTACCATGTAAATGACGTTTTTAGAGTTGCAGTCGATGTAATGATTAATATGTCTTGTTTCTCCAGCAGAATGAAATGTATAATTGTAAGTCCGTCTGTTATGTAGTTGCATGTCAAACAGTGGCTGTAACATTGAAAAGAACTGGAGTTTGGAGCTTACTAATAAATTACTTAGATTGTTAGTTCGTTGGAAAGCAACAATGGTTGAGCTTTGAAAACATAAGTACAGCGGGGAGATGAAGACAAGATGTTGAGGTGCTTGTGAATAATGGATGTGAAGAGCTGGATTATAGGTGATAACAAGGGGTACTCGTTTGGGTTGGTTAGTTTCAGAAGTGTCTTTAGGTGCAATAGCTTCGGGACATGTGATGTTGTGAACGCGTTTTATTTCTTGGTTAAGGAAAGACAGATGATACCCACGTTTATTAAGATACGATTTAAGTTCATTTGTGCGGAGTGTAAGTCTCATTAGAAGAACAAATACGATGAAGTCTAAGAGCTAAGCTGAATGGAATAGCACGTTTAGTGTGTTTGGGGTGACATGAAGAATGTAACAAGTATTGATGTTTGTCAGTAGGTTTAGTGTAAAAGTCAGTGGTGATTTTACAGTTATCGAGTGAGATGTTAACATCTAGAAAGGGTATGGATGTGAAAGAATGATCACATGTGAATTTAATGGTAGGGTGAATGGCATTAAGATAAGTAGTGAAAGTTTGGAGGTCGTCTACCGAGTGTGTCCATATCATGAAGATGTCGTCTTGTAACGCCACCATGTGTGTGGCTGGTAAGGGGCACGAGATAAAGCGTCTGTCTCAAATTTGGTGAGAAAAAGATTGGCATAAGAAGGTGCCATTCTAGTTCCCATGGCAGTACTGTACATCTGTAGATGGTGTTTGTCGTTGAATGAGAAGTTGTTAATAGTAAGGATCATGCGTATGCGGTCAACGAGTTTCAGTTCTGGCAGTCGAAGTGTTGCGGTTCCGTGTGTCAAGGAAGTGTTGACAGGCATTAACGCCTTCGTTGTGGGGGATGTTAGTGTAGAGAGAAGAAACGTTAAGAGTAACAAGAAAAGCATTGTTAGGTAGTTGTCCCAGTTCGAGTTTATTGAGAAAGTATGTAGTGTCTTTAACGAAGGATCGTGTTGTCTGTACTAGAGGTTTAAGGTGATAGTCTACAAACTATGATATAGAGTGTGCGCTCACGTGACCCTTGAATTACCGTCTGCCATGTTGGAGGACCACTTTGATGGGTTTCCCCTGTGTTTACCTTCTAGAGAGCAGGCAGTGCGAGCGCTTTTGAAATCATAACTCGCGTTTCCTTTAACGTTGTGAATTAAAATTGAAAAGGTAGCTAATGTACAGTGCTTTTTTGTCATTTGTGCTCATTTAAATCCCAAAAACCCTTTTCTTTCAATAATTAAGGCGGTATTTGTTTCGATCAATTCGATTTGCCGATTTGCCGGCCGGATTTTTTTTAAACCTTGAAAACATTATCACAGAGTAGAAAATCAGCCACACTTATAAAATCGGTTTTACGTCAACAATATTTCTTATAAAAAAATGGAATCATTTTCATGGTGGCGACAAATCGTAAACAGTTTTGTAACGTCTCTTTAGCTAGTTTGTCGGTTCCTTGATTGCACGCTGCAATTTGTCTCCACAAAATTTTGTTTCGAAGTGGTTTCTGTGGGGAACTTGTTCCCGGGGTGCTTACTATTTAGCCAAGAAAACCGGTAGTTTCGGTTGGAAAGCAAAAGGTATTAACAATGATTTAGAAATACATAGACAAGTAAAAACAAGCGATATAATATCCCGACGTTTCAGCGACCTCATGACGCCATTATCAAGGGTACAAATGAGAATAAAATTAACAAATGCGAGTTCAAGAGTAATAACTAATTTACATAGCGGAGGTGGCTACACAAATATTTTAGCACGGATAGAATCCGTTTGCACATTCAAACTCGGTGTTAATTGTTTGATGTAAAGCATCTCGTTGAGAAGACAATCAAATTTGTTCATGCATTTCTTGAGAACTTTGAAACAGCTAAGGAGGTCCTCAGGGACAGCACCCGCGTGGTCGTTGTCATAGTGCTTGCGTACTGAAGATGACGTGCTTTTATGGCCATCCACGCGGGCATATAAATGCCCGTGCGTGTAGCCAACATAGCTCCCTGTATCACACAGGTTACATTTAAACTGGTACACTACGCACTGTTGATTAACCAACTGCGTTTAGTCTCACAATCTTTAAGGTCTTGGCCAATTTTCCGACTGACAAATACGGGCTGGATTGTGGTCTTGTTAAGACGCAGTTGAAAGACCTTAGCATTAAACTCGCATTTGTTAATTTTAATCCCATTTGTACCCTTGATAATGACGTCATGAGGTCGCTGAAAGCAAAAGGTACGGTTGATTTTCAGGGAATTTAGGTTGAACTAGTGGAAAAGCTTCAGCAATTAGTAGCGTGAGCCGGGGAGCCGGGCACGGTCTTCGAAGGGTCTTCAAAAATGCCTTGGAACTTCTCACAGAATTTTCACGAAAAGCTTCATTTAAACCTCCCAAGAGTATTCTATCTTTGTTTAGAAATGCCAAGCGCTTCGAAAAATTATTTTGGTTTTGTAGTTGACGAATTCTCCGAGCTTGTGCATACTATAAAATCGCTGTGTTCTCAACACTTAGTAAATCTGAGTGTGTCGAGAACATAGCGATTTTATAGTATGCACAAGCTCAGAGAATTCGTCAACTACAAAACCAAAATAATTTTTCGAAGCACTTGGCATTTCCAAACAAAGATAGAATACTCATAGGATGTTTCTGAATGAGGCCTTCGAGATTTTAGCATATTTGACAGCATCAAAGGCTCGAATTATGTTGTTTCAGTCACCATTTTGATTACGTCACTCCTCCAACATGGCCGTCGGTAAGTTTGTGATGTCATCCGCACACACACTATATGTTTCGTGGGGTGGGAGTAACTAGAAACAATGGTTTCAGGGTTGCCCAGTTTATGAACTTTAATGTTTATTGAAAAGAACATCTCGAACAATGATGAGGCTTTTCAAAGCAGAATGCCATAAACACTTAAGACTTTTAAGATCAGAACTTAATTACACCTTAAATGATCTTAAATCTACATGTTATACTTCTGCATGTACATTTGATAAAATCAAATGCTTTCTTCTCAACTCTGCAGCTGAACTATGTTATAAACTTGAATCTAAACAATGCAAGAAACAATCCTCTAACAGTAAGTATGCCTCTCGTGCTTTTGTTGGAACACGACAATTTAATCCTGTTAACCTTCCCAATCGACTGCATACCGTTGTTAACAATCCACATTCGCAAGTCATGACATCTGCGAATCACATTCACGTCAACGATCCCTTTAACACCGCTGTCAATCATTCCTCATCTACACGTAATCATAGACGGCGCCGCAAACGGAAAACAAACCGCAGAAACAGATACTGGAGACGCGACAACCATAACATTCAACTAGACCAAAAAGCTGTTATCAACCTAAGTAATGTCACTCTTACTGACAACAAGACCCAGTTGCAGGGGTCTTTCCTTTTGCCCTACTCCACGTCATATCAACTGGACAGAAGTCAGGGCTGACTTTCATGAATTTAGCCGTCGTATCTGACTCCTCGAATGCTTTCATGACTACCCCTTAAACTAATTCCAACCCATTTTGTCCCAAAGGTTCTTGGACGCCTCCTCCCCACAGACACTGCAATTGACAGTTATTTAGACAATGTGGAACGTGATCTCCTTAGATCTAACCCAGTACATGACAACTTAACCGCACGTGAACGCTATGCTTGTAAACAACTCAGCAGACGTAGTGACATTGTCTTAAAATCTTCAGACAAGGGCTCCGGCACAGTTGTGGACAGGGAATGGTACATCAACGAATGTTTACGGCACCAAATTCTACAAAACACTTGACAACGACATCCAAAAACGCGTACGTATATATGTAGAACGCATGCACCGTGACCAAATTGTCTCTAGTAACTCCCACCAAATTGTCTCTAGTAACTCCCACCCCACGGAACATATATCACAGTTTGTAGACTATCGCCTTAATCCTCTAGTACAGACTACACGATCCTTCATTAAAGACACTACACACTTTCTCAATAAACTCGAACAACTGGGACAACAACCTAACAATGCTTTTCTGGTTACTCTTGATGATAATCTTCTCTCTACACTAATATCCCCCACAACGAATCATTAATGCCTGTCAACACTTCCTCAACACATGCAACCGCAACACTTCGACTGTCAGAAATGAAACTCTTTGTGACCGCATACGCATGATCCTTACTATGAACAACTTCTCATTCAATGACAAACACTATCTACAGATGCATGGTACTACCATGGGAACTAGAATGGCACCTTCTTATGCCAATCTTTTTCTTGCCAAATGTGAGACAGATGCTTTATCATGTGCCCCTTACCAGCCACACACATGGTGGCATTACGTAGACGACATCTTCATGATGTGGACAGACGGACAGACAGACTTACAAATTATACATTTCATTCTACCGGTGAAACAAGACGTATTAATCGTTACTTAACGTTATTTACATGGTACAATGCAATAGTTGTCACAAACAATACATAGGAGAAACCAAACGACGACTAAAAGACCGCTTCAACGAACATCGTGGACCAGTTGACAAACACACTAACATCTCTAAACCCACTGCCGTCCCAGAACATTTCCTTTCTAACGACCATACCGCTTCTGATATGCAACTTATCCCTCTTGAACTCGTTAAAACTAATCGTGACGGTGTACGTAAAGCAAGAGAAGCATATCTTATTGAGAGAGGTCAGACCCTTGAACCGTCAGGTTTAAATAGAAGAGATGAAACATGACATATTTTCTCAATTTTACTGTGGTGTCATGTTGCGTTTATCGTTTAACGTTTATCGTTTCATTATTAATTTTTATAGCCGATTGGTTCCTTTACTACAGGATCCAGTGCTTCTATTTTGTTACGGTGGTCCGTTGCAAATACATGTACTTGTTTAAAGTATTCTACACTGAAGAATTACAGATACACGAATTCCACAAATGAAAATAGTGTATTTTAGTAACCCAAACAACCAATTATTCAAACCTCAATTACAGCTCACATTTTGTGACATTTTTAACAGTGCAAAAAGTAAAAAGAGTTTAGTATCATACTAACAAACCAGTCTCATTTTGAACACCTACAGCAAGAAACT
Organism: Cladopsammia gracilis; assembly: GCA_022457155.1. Lineage (NCBI taxonomy): Eukaryota > Metazoa > Cnidaria > Anthozoa > Scleractinia > Dendrophylliidae > Cladopsammia > Cladopsammia gracilis. The sequence goes on along the minus strand of JAJGOT010000498.1, from coordinate 228,812 downwards.
TGTGCCATACACCTATAAGAAATAGCACCTTCTTCTAAAAATCACCTAAATTACAATTGACTATACGTGTATTTTTAACATTTCAAACAAATATAAATTCGATCGAAAACCATTCCATGTCTGTTCTTTTTTGCAAAAAATTCATTGCAACTGTATGCTAGTGGTACCTATCGATAAGTGCCAACGAGGCAATGAATCGTTGTTGATAAGGATGGTTGTTAAGGGAAATTTTGCCATTTAATTTACCCAAAAATTTTATATCATAAAATCGTAGAAGAAACGTTGCTTATTCCAACGAATGTAATCTTTTCCGGCTAAGTCATGTACTAAGACGTGTTTTTTGCTTTTCAATTTGGCCTTATTTTCGCATTCTCTATTTTCGAATTGCCCATAATACACTTTGTTTGCCCCCCAAATTTTGCATAAACTATTGTTTTGAAATGCTCTTGGGAATATGCAGTCCTCCCAAGAGCATTTACAAACAATAGTTTATGCAAAATTTGGGGGCAAATAAAGTGCATTATGGGCAATTCGAAAATAGAGAATGGGAAAATTCCACTCGAAACGGTTAATTTTTGAAAATCTGTCAAAAATTCTGGTTTTCATAAAATTGATATTTGACAACGCTTTATTACGTGTAAAAGAAATACTCTCCTTTTAGTATATGGCTTTCTGTTTTATTTCTACGCGTCATATTTTGAAGATGAGAGGTTTAAACAGGTGACACTTCCAAGTCGGTATTCCTCGCTCCTGGGTCATCTGAGTGGAAAAGTAGCCGTAACGGAAAAATATTTAACTAAACAAACTGGCACTTATTTTTTATAAATGGTTTAATAAGACCTTCGCTATTACAAAGTTTGAAATTTTTCGATTTTTTTTATCTTGGATAGTCGTAGGCGAAAATTAGGGAAAGCCGCTCTTAAACTAACCGTGACATCCTTTTCTTGGGACAGATTCACAAAATTCTACATAAGATATAATTATCCTAAAATACAACTTAGGATAAAATTTAGGAGCTTCCTAAGATATGCCCTAAGTGTTATTCACGTACAATATCTTATGCCCATCCTAAGATACAAGCAACTTAGGAGTCTCCTATTAAAGTTCACTGGTCCTGGAAAATTATCGATTGACGTACATAAGCCAATCAAATTTTCTGAAATCATGCTTATAAATAATAATTACCACAAATTTGAATAATAACTGAGTTCGTATATTTGTTTCCACCATGTCTGAATCAAAGAAAAGAAAGCCCAATTTTACGAGCCAAGAGAAGTCGGGTTTAGTAGAAGAATGAAATGTCGTAAAGAAGTGATATTTAATACATACAACATTGTTGAGCCAAACCACAAAAAAAAAAACGGGCTTGGATAAACATTGCCGAAGAAGTCAGTACAGTTTCAGGAAATTCTCGAAATGTGGAAGAAACAAGAAATATGTGGATGTACCTGAAAAGTAATAACATGCCCTTTTAAAGCACTGACACAAGCTGCTGTCCCCATTGAAAAGTATCTGAGTACTCCCATGTCATTTTGCCACCGCGTTTAATATTAAATTTTCTGCGTCTCACACTACTCGAGTATTAATAGAGTGATAGGTCTTTCTTTTCATGAATGAAGGCTATTCCTTCTTTGGAGCCTTGATCTCCACGTGAGTGCAGTCTATCGGCAAACGATGGGTAGGTTTTGCCAAATTTCACCACAATAAATCTGCGATATTAAAATTTTCTTCCCGTGGAAAGCGATACTGTTTCAACAGAATTTCATTTTCGCAAAGCTCATCGAGTTTGGGCTCACAACATGGCCACCGCCATCACGTTGGATTTAGGCATGTCTTAACAAGTTAGGAGGTCAACGTTGACCTTCTAAATTTAGGAGAAAAATTAAGACATATCTTAAGTTAAGTGGTCTTTGTGAATACTAGTTATGACATGTCTTAAAAAATTTAGGTCCTAAGTTTAGGAGAAAAGTTAAGACATGTCTTACAATAGGAGGTCTTCGTGAATACCTGTTATCTCCTAAGTTATCTCTTAGGAGGCTGTTATTACTTAGGATGCCTTCATGAATACGGCCCCTGGAAAGCATCTCTCGCTGATTTAATTTCTCAGCATCACAATGCCTCTCTCTTCGAAGAAAGTGACCTGACTCCAGGTGTATTTTTTTAATACAACTTTCAAAAAACAAACGCCATTATTAAGCAAATGATCAAGTTATTTTACGAATTATTGTAAAACGGGAAAAGCAATAAAATTAAACAAAACCTAAGACAGTTTTTTTTTTAATAAATCCCTCAACGGTTTATGCACGGGCAAGGAAATATCTTGATAAGAAAAATGAAGGAAAGTGGAAATTTTTTGTGCATTTAGAACTCGAAAAATGTGGAGAAGAATTATTTCTATATAGAAATAATAAATGAAATTTGCTGGATTAGCTCAAGACTAATGATCCTTTCTTCAAAGAAGTTTTGGAAACTTGGACGGAAGACTCTTGTACATCATTGAACATCTCAACCCCTCTGGTAAAACTCGCTCTTTTAGTTAACGATGAGAATTAATACCCTTTTCTACAAAAAATAGCTTAAAAAAGGTGTAACACTGGTTAATGATTTGCCCAGAAAAAGATTTTCAGAAAATAGCTGTCACAAAGCACCTATATGGAGCTGACATAGTGTTCTACTACAATAACTACTAGAATGCAAATCAGTGGGTCATTTGATGTCAATAATGCAGGGATTAGTAACCCCGGTCTCAGATCTCAGTTATCAGTATAACCCCATTCAGACCCTCTAACAATGAGCCTTAGAGTTGACTTAAAACCTATAAATTCTTTTTCTTTTTAGATTTAATTCCAGCCCATGTCCAGGCTAGGGGCAAGAAAGCACTTGCAGCTTACCACAGAGCTCTAAAAACTGGTGGTAGTACATACGATAAACGTGTCAAGGTTTTGGTCGTTGGTCAGGACCGTGTTGGCAAAATGAGCCTTTGTAAATCTCTGAGAGGTGAAGCATTTAATGAAAATGAACGCAGTACTGACGGGTTGCACATAATCTCTTCTGTCAAGAATGCTGGGACAGAGGCCTGGAGAAATCCACCTTCTCTTGAACACACAACTGTATTTGATCACAAGATTGCTGTAGAGGTCACTAGAGAGTTATTAAGCACATCTGCAGAACAACCAGCAAGGGAAGAATCAAGTGAAAGTCCCACTGAAGATGTAACTGGGGATAAAATTCAAGAGCCGACAAGAGTAGCGTGCAATGAAACATTTCATATGACTAAGGAAAATGGTAAGCTAATTAACATTCTTAGTTTATAAATTTAATACTGGCACTGACTGGCATGGTATAATGACAGCAATGTTACATATGTACATTGTTCCCTTTTGGAGTCTGTAAGTCTCTCTCCATTTAAATAAAATTATTTGTATGCTTTGTTTTTCTCAACTACGAAACAGAACACCCAATGCCATCAACAGCTGATGAAACAAAAGACCTTGGCTTCCAGCACGCCCATCGTCAAGATGCTCAGCACAAAACCATGGCAAGAAATCGTAAGTTGCAAATTCCTTTATATAGAACTTTTATCTGCTCTCTTTACAATGGCTTTAACCCTCTCACTGCTATAATCAAACCTTGTGTTCTCTAATGTGCTCCCGGATTTTGAGTCTGTGAATTAAATTATATCCATGACCATTCAAATAGAAGTTATTTATTTAACAAGTGATTTACCCGCATACACGGAAACATACATGGCTGTTTTTTTTTTTCAAGCAAGGGTCGCTTAATGGAAGCTTACGTGCTGCGACATGCAACCACAAAAATGGGATGCAAAAGTATTTAAGTAATGATCCGCATAAGAAGGAAAGTGCTAACGGCAATGCACGATGGAATGTCAACTTTTTTTTATTGTTACAACTAGTGATCTCATTGGCCTAGACTCAAGGACCCCTAAAAAGTTAAGGTTCAAGGTGCATTATGTCTGATTTTTTATAGATTTCAAGTAATTTGAGACCCAATCGCACAACATGCAATTTTTAAAAGAAATTGTATTTGAGTAAGTTCATCAAAGAAGCAAAATTATTAGCTGTTGTCTTCTGCTATTCTGATTGGTTAAGCACGAACATTTCCTAAACTTTATTTGACGCAAATGGATTTTCTTTATTTTTATACTGATTTATAATTCGAATAAGCCCCTCCTCTATTCTTGAACTCGAATAAGATTCGAATAAGATTTTCCTCTATTCTTGAACTCAAAGAAATTCTATGTGAGAAAGAGCCAATGCGCAGAACAATGAAGTTTACTGTAGTTCTTATGTGGAGCATTACTTAATGGGTTGGCGCTCGTATATTCTACGTAAAGTGTTCAGTTGAAATGCTTGTAACAACAGAAAAACTTTTTTGAACTGGCTAAAACAGGCCGATAGCCGTCATGAAGGCTCGAAAAAAACACATGAACGAAGGGTAACCAATTTCCACAAATATTTGACAAGTTTTCTTTGTCGAGCCATCTACACGAGTAAATTTCAGATATGACAAATTTATTTGACAAAAAAGAAAAAATAGCACGCCATTTTTCTTTTTAGCGAAGACATTTGTCATAGAAAAATGTGGTAAATATTCTCTTACACACGAACAAGAAAACAAAGAAATTTTGTGTATGGAGTTGTATTTTTTTTACCGCTGTTATTTTTCGTTTCAGTATTTTACATTACGTATTGTTATATTTTTGGATACCGTCAGTAGAAGGGTCAATGATTTTTAGTATATACTTGAAAACCGTCTAACTTATACATGTGTGTGACTTAAACTTATTGTGTTGTTAAAAGTCGCTGTATATGGTGCAATAAGAGTGTTAATGAACCCTTCTGGGGGATGAAACATCATGTTTTTTTTTGACAAACATAGCAGGAATTCAAAGGCTAAAACAAGAGTTAAACATAGGTTCACTGCCTTATTGGTACCTATTATGGCGGATTTTAATTTCGCAAAAATAAAAAAGTAATTTTTTCGCGAGTCTTAAATTTCGCGATTTGGCAGTAAAATCCTGTTTAAAAGGAACTAAATTTCGCGAACATTTTTCAAATGCTGTTCCTGCCTTGTCGGGCGCACACTCACGTGCCCAACGTTCACACGTCAACCATCAAGTACAGAAGAGGAAGAGACTGTGGAAGAGGCAGATGCTGATCCGCATTAACAAACTGGTGATCTCAGAATCGGCACTACACATTTTAATTGAAAACATAGACATTTTTTTGCAATAAGAGAACCAAATCAAAACTTAAACCAGGTTTACATGTTCGTTTGTAAACAGTCGTTAAAGTTTTTAAAAGCTTTTTGTAATAGGATACTTTAATAACTTTAATAAATCGCAAAATCAAGTCCCGCGAAGATACTTCAATTCCATTTCATCAGAGGAAAACTGAAGATATGTTTCAATGTTGTCTTGCATAGAAAGAAATTTCACGCATATGCCATCTGAATTTGCCCTTTTACAAATCAAAACCGTCGCATTTCAATATCTTGTTCTTTGACTGCGTTTCCTTACTAACGTTGATCCGTCGCGCGCTTGTGCGCAGACGTCACCTATTTTATTTCTCGGTCGAAGAAAAGTAATGGGAGACGTCTGCGCTCAGGCTACCAAATAAGCAAAATCCAGAAGATTGCATCTCACTTTGAACTATAACATTCGTAATACATTTTCTTCTAAATCATGCTCTAAACATGCTTTCTTGTCCTTTCATCAAAAACCTTGAAATGTGAAGCTTAATAGGTCAAATGCAGTTCAAACTGAGCCTTGTCCTCTTTCTCTATGGCGTCACAAGGAGAACAAATAAACAGAGAACAATTAAAAGATCGAGATTTGCCTCGAGCTATGATTAGGGGCTGACACATTGCGTCTTAAGGCTACCTTTTTGAGTCTATTTACAATCTTGATAGTCTGCGAGTAGACGCTTAAACGCGAGTGTCCTGTGCGAGAGGGTTAGGCGATGGTTCCTCTCCCCATTCGTCCCGCGCACATGGCGCTCCCATTCAATTATAGGTGTAAACTGCCCTGTTAGATTTGAATGGATTGAATGGTTATAGTCAGGTTTGTCAAACTTGGGTCCCACTATAGGGTTCTAAAACAAAATTACTTTCATTTTTTTCACAGAAGAGCAAGATCGCAAAAATAAAAAGAAACCACCTTACGTTGCGCAGGAGAAAATAGATTCCTTACCAGAAGAATGCGTGTCTCTTTTAGAAGAACAGCTGAAGAGAAAAGAAGTTGACCAAGACGACAAAATTTGGGCAGTTGTTTGGGACTTTGCAGGACAAGACATTTATCGCGCCATACATCCTATCTTTATGTCTTCAGAGGACATTTATCTGCTAGTTTCTGATCTTTCAAAAAACCTAAGTGCAATAGCAGAGTGTCGAGTGAATTTGGGTGACAACGAAGACACTGTAAGAGCCTGTGATTGTGATGACACCAATTTCGATCACATTTTGAGGTGGCTAGACTTGATTCACTCTTTAGAGAAAGGTGATCAAAATGAGAAGTCAGAGAGTACATTTTTGCACCCACCTGTCATATTGGTGGGTACACATGCTGACCGCGTAGACGACCCAAGGAAAGAAATTAATATACTGGCAAAACATTGCTCAAAAGATCATAAAGTGTTTGCTAAGCACATCACAAAGTGTTTTGCTATCGATAACAGACAAGCTGGTGAGAAAATTTTAGCGTTGCGAAACGAGATTTTGAAGCAAGCCGATAAAATGCCACATACAAAAAAGGAGATTCCTTTGCAATGGAATCGTGTTGAGAAAGAAATTTCCAAGCCCACATGGCAAAGAAAGAGGTACCTCAGGAAGAAAACGTTTCACAAAGACATTGTTTCACTGTACTGTACATTTGACAACGAGGATCCAGACTTTGATGAGCTTGTACACTTTCTTCATGGCCGTGGTACAATAGTTTACCATGAAGATACTAGCGATAAAGATGGTCTGGTTATCTTAGATCTTCAGTGGCTGATCGATGTTCTCTGCCAGATTATCAAAGTGAAATCGCATGATGACGAACCAGTGTTCCTCGTACCAGATCGTGAAGAATTACAAGAAAAAGGAATTCTTTCCAGAGAGTTGATTGATCATGCCTGTCAAAATCAGAAAATAGATGTCATTAAAGACTCCTTGATTTCTCTCATGGAGAAATTCAACCTTATTTGCAAGTGGCCGGCAGCGGAAAATGAAGATTCACTAATCCTTGTTCCATGTATGCTGACATCCAAAGGCGAACGAGAAATTGCAATGGATGACATGACGGGTGTTTGCCCGGCACCAATGTACCTCAAATTCAACGAAACTGGTTATGTTCCATGTGGGCTTTTCTGCCGACTGGTTGTGCTCTTTGGAAAATGGCTTTCAGATCCACAATACACAAATGAGTACGAGCTGCACGCCAACGAAGCCCGATTTGCCCTTGACAACAACCATTTGCTTCATTTGGTGTGCTACAAGAGAGTCATTAAGCTGCACATTTCGACAAAAGTTGACTACACTCCTCCAGAGCATTATAAGAATGTTTTCAGGTAAGCACTTTAAAATTTAATCATTTTTTTTTTCTGTAATTACGGGATGCAAGGAAACTTGAAATGAATTTTCGTCACATAGAAGCAGAAAGACACACAACAACTAAGATAAACATTACTCCATTAACTCGGAATGCTCGTGAGCTCCTTCTCACTCCATAACTTACAAAGATCCCTTGAGAGGAGTACCTGCTGCCTTTATCGTGACTTTTAGAGCATGTTTCAATTTTGAAGTTCTAAAGTTCAAGAGCTGGAGGATGTAAACTATTATTTTGTGAAACCGTTCATTCTTGGTTAAGACCATGCTTTAATTTTTATTCCGTTTTCAATTTGTAGCCATTTGAAAAAATTCTTGGAAACACTTAAAAAGGATTGTCACTGGCTGCGTTCAATGTCCGAGGAGTTGTGTGCTCGATGCACAATGTGTTTAGGAGCAAAATCAGAGCCTTGCGCCCGGCACGAGGAAAGATCGTGTAGGCATCATGACTGTAGCCATTACATTTCGTTGAAGACAAAACTTTGCTGTAAGCCGGGATGCCCTCTGCCACTGAAGCCACTCCAACCTTGGATTAGGGTGAACGAAGTATGTATTCAACTGTTTGTTGTGTCTTCTCGTGTAATTAATTGTTATATGCACTTACTAGATACAAAATCCGTCTTGGCTATTTATCATCTCGCAACCAACGTGCGCTTACGGAATTAATGTTAAGGATACGCCATAGATTTTGTACGAAAAGACACAAATTAAACGGACATAAATGACGTGGGAATAATATAACTAAGAAATAAATTGGAAATAGTGCAGCAAAAGATAAAATGAAAAGCTCCGTTAAAAAAAAATCGAATTTTGATTAATTTTCCACGTGCATTGAAAGAGCTTATAAAATTCTGGTTCCCTTGCAGGAGATGAATCTTTTCACCTCACGTGACACAGCACAAAGTCATCCAGGGCAATCTGGTGAGACATTGAAAATTGCTCTCTTATTTGCTGAATAGTGGGGGTCTTTAAAAGGTGGCTTGTTTACGATAAACATACTTGTAACTCTTGCAATACTAAAGTCTGTCGTTAAAATCCTACTGAGTATAGCCATACAAATGAAAACCGTCTTCAACAGTACTAGTTCATGGTGCTGATGGGTTGATAGGTAAAATTAACTTACAACTCGGTGAAATGAAGAAATATTCCTAAAGGCTGGTTCTCATATAATCGTCCCGGTCGTCCGAGTCGTTTCAAAAAGTGCACGGACGATCGGGACGATTATATGAGAACACTTCTGAGACGACCCGAGACGATCGCAAACGACCCGGACGACTGGGACAATCGCGGTCGCTTATAGAACTGTGTTCTATCCGGACGACTGGGACGATCGTGAAAAATCGGGGACAATCATATGAGAACTACTCTCAGGCGACCGGGACGACTGAGGCGATCGAAGCGACCCAAATCTACCCCAGAATGCAGTATTATTGCCCAAAACATGTTGTCGGACACAGTTTACGACTGCGCTATTGACGTTCGAGACGACCGGGACGATCATATGAGAACCCAAATCGCTTGAGTCGTCCCGATCGTCTGAGTCGTTTGCAAAATACTTTTGGAACGACTCGGACGACCGGAGCGACCGGGACGATTATATGAGAACCAGCCTTAACAGTGATGAGCGTTATGAATGCAATTACAATTTTAAAGCCTGAAAAAATTTCCAAGGTCTTAGACAGGACTCGTGCCTTCTCGTTACTAGTACAATGACAATGACAGCTTGCTTTTCGCAATCGCTGCGAGAATCGTTTCTTGATTTCAATCGTTTTCTGCAGTTCATATATGATTCCTTTCCTGTGTTCGTTGTCATCGTTGAGCATCGACAGACTACATGTGGACTAATTGTTATTGATAACTATTTAGTTGTTAATCATAAAAAGTTGTCGATAAGAAAAAAGCCAGTGTGTGAAGCAAGGTATCGGAAAAAAAAAAAAAACAAGAAGCTGTGAACAGCTTCAACTCGTGGAGTCTTTAACCCATTTTAGTATTGATTCCCGGGTGTTTTGAGTGCTTTTAAAAAGTAAGACCACACCACATTCACAACATTCAGTAGCCGACACTTGAAATCACGATCGCTAACTGAAATGAACTAAAACAAAACTTTCCGAACAAAAATCCCACAGCAATAAGCGGCGAACACAATATCAAATAGTCCTATCCATCCATGAATGTATTGTATTGTCTTGAAAACTTGTTCGTTTAATTCTTTTCCGCCATCTTGGAATCAAGAGCGAGATAACGTGTCAACCAATCAGACCAGTGAAACTAAAATATGCGTGCATTAGTTTGCATGCGCTATTGTTACAAGAAAAAAAATAAAAAAAGAAAAAAGAAAACACAGCCGAATCTACAACTCATCGGCTTACGCCACGAGAAATGAGTTATCGACAACTAACCAGTTTTCCATTTAAAACAGAAAACTACTTTAGTTGTCGATGACAAACGCGGTAGTTTTATCGTCGACGACTTGTTTTTCCTAACAGTATGTGAGACAGTTGTCGACAACTTAGTTATATAGATGTCATTAAACAAGCGTGAGGGCCGTATTGGGAAAATATTGCAAAAAAAAAAAACTCGGCCAGTATTTCCTAATACGCACAATGAAGTTTTTATTATAATGGCGTTTTTAAAAATTTTCCGATAAATTGTTGCAACCATTCTCGGTTATCACGCGCGCCAAAGCTAAGCATATTCTTGTATTTTTAAAGCCACTTTGCGAAAAGTTTAACCAAAATTGTCCGCCAAAACATAAGAAAAATGTTTCTACTTATTAGAAAACAGTTTTCATTTGTTCATCGTTTCATAAAAGGAATTTGGCGAAATGAGTTCTTGTTCTTTCAGCGGTCCGTATTGCAAAATTTAGACCGCTCAGGAACCAATCAGAATGCTCCGTTTCATCGTGGACCAGTTTGTCATATAATAAATTATGGTCGGTCATTTGTTCAAAATTAAGACACGATATACGTGAGGTTTTTTGCTACGTATACTTGCGATTTTTCGTATAGTATGGGTTTTTATCCCAGGGATATAACGATTTTCTACTGATACGTCCGTTAAACGCAAACGTACGCTTAACAAACACGCATATATATGCGCTCTACAAAAGCCCATATATATGCGGTTAAAAAAGTTTGTGTATATGCGTTCGCAAACACGTCGTTGTATAAGGAGCATCGAATTATACCGTCAGCTATAAACTACTTCATGTACGAGAAAGGTGAAATGTAACTGATGGAATCGAGCATGGCGGCACTAACTTTGATCAAGGTTTGGTTCTCATTCGTGGTCCTCGCACTTAGAGTCTGTGAATTTCCTTTCGAGGGATTGTGAACGTTACATTCCAAATGCTGATCGAAACATGGCAAAAAAACTTAATTGTACGACTGGAGGTTGCCACTGATTCAGTACTGCACTAACCCACGCAGCTGTTGAAGCAGGTTGAAGATTTCTTCGGGCAGATCGACGACAAAAGGCATATCACAGAGGGTTATCCATTTTCAAAGACCAAAAAAATTCAGACAGACGGTTTAGAGCATGACCAGACAGGATAGGACATTCCATGGGGAGACATGCAAGACATTGATGGACATGAAGACTGGAAGCAGAACTGCACTATCTGGGCTGTGTTTACTGGAGGTAAAGACTCGCGCCAAAGGATGTACAGAGCTACTGAATGCAGTTACTTGAGCTCATGTTTGCCAGGTTCAACTTCAACAACAGTGTAATGTTCAGAAGATTGAGCATGAACAAAGCATAACTCTGAACTGTCAGTAAAGAAATTAAATTTAAAGCCAATTATGGAACAGAACTGATGCTCCTCTTCACGCTGGGCTTGTACAAAAGGGGTTTTGGAGTGAGGGTGGGGGTGGGCCCTTATTCGAGGGTAGGCCTTATTAATCTTTTGGGCTTTCAGGGTGGATGCTTTTTCAAGGTGGGCACTTATTCGAAGGTGGGCGCGTATTCGAATAAGTACGGTATTAGGAAAACCTATTTTCTTATTTTGGATTCGTTGTTTTTGGTACAATTTGAACTGATTTAAAGCTAACAAGCAGACATGCGATCAATTATTCCAGGTTGCAAATGTTTCTGACACTTCATCCATCATCCTCATCGCAACCCTGCCGCATGTATCAACCAATCACAGAGCATGTTACAAGAGGTGCGTACTAACTGCGACCAAGGTATGAAATATCTTTACCCCAGCTGGAGTTTCTTCGGAATAATACAATGCGATTTACCTGGTCTCAAATAACGGGAATGTTATTGTTGTCCAGAACCACTCTTTGGCTTGGAGTTCAAAACCTAGAGTCATTCTCCAGCCATTATACCACCATCTCAAATGCGCTATTAGATGAATTAATTAGAACAATAATCAGCATGATGCTGGGACACCTGCGGAGCAGAAATGTTTTTGTCCAACATCACCGTGTCAGGTCAAGTTTGGGTTCGAATTGATCTTGTTGGTCGTTCTCTGAGATGGTTCAACACAATCGCAAGGCATGTTTACAGTATCAGGGGCCCTGATTCTCTTTGGCACATTGATGGTCTGCATTGCCTCATCCGTTAGAGGTTTGTCATAGGCCACCTATTCCTTTCCACTGTAGCAAAGAACAGTGAATGCACTGTTGTTTGTAGCACAACTTAAATAAACTATGAGCCTTGCGAAATCATCAATGCCCTCCTGTATGAGAACGACCAACAGGATTTATAACTCGAACCAAACTTGATCTGACATGGTGACTTTGGATCCAAAGAATCGAGCAATCCACGAACTGAATCCTTAATGGAAAACCTCCAGTCGTACAATTAAGTTGTTGTGCCATGTTTCGATCAGGATTTGGAAAGTAACGTTCACAGTCCCTCGAAAGGAAATCCACAGATTCTAACAAATCAGATGTTGGAGAACCTTAATCACGTGCGAGGACCACGAATGAGAACCAAACCTTGATCAAAGTTAGTGCCGCCATGCTCGATTCCTTCAGAGTTACATTTCCCCTTTCTCGTATATGAAGTAGTTTATAGCTGACGGTATAATTCGATGCTCCTTATACAACGACGTGTTTGCGAACGCATATACACAAACTTTTTTAACCGCATATATATGGGCTTTTGTCGGGCGCATATATATGCGTGTTTGTTAAGCGTACGTTTGCGTTTAACGGACGTATCAGTAGAAAATCGTTATATCCCTGGGATAAAAACCCATACAACACGAAAAATCACAAGTATACGTGGCAAAAAACTTCACGTATATCGTGTCTTAGGCCCTCCACAGACTAGGGATTTAGTTGTCGACAACTATTTGTGATTGACAACTAAATGTTATCGACAACTAAATAAGTCTAATAAAGGGATTCCACACACTGTCGCTCAAATACTGATTTAGCAACCGATACGCAGGGAGGTTGGGCACCAAGAGCTTACTACGCATGCTCACGTATTCGTGCATTCAAAATGGCGGCACGAAAGAAGAAAAGCGGCAAAAGAGAACGCCGATTTAACGACGCAGATTGGTGATAAAATCGCCGTCATTCCAGTTTCTACGGCACGTTGGCCAAAACTCCCTCGAACGAACTTTGCGCCAAATTTGCCATTCAATCGTTTTGGAAAAATATCCTGCATCAGAACTTGTTGGTGGGCACAAGCTGCCGCAATAATGGCATCGTTAGTGTCGTTTCCACCTCCAAGAACGGGATGTGGAGAACGAAGATCAAAAAGAATGTTTTCTTTACCAAGTATTTTACTTCTGCAATCCTCCATGTTTTAAGCCGGCGGGGAAAGCCGCTGACACAATAGCGCGGTTGAGGTCCTATGGTCCACTCATCTTAGTTGTTGAATACACATAGTTGTTGATAACTATCTCTCTAGTCTGTTGAGGTCCTATGGTCCACTCCTCTTAGTTGTCGAATACACATAGTTGTTGATAACTATCTCTCCAGTCTGTTGAGGTCCTATGGTCCACTCATCTTAGTTGTCGAATACACATAGTTGTTAATAACTCTCGCTCTAGTCTGTTGAGGTCCTATGGTCCACTCATCTTAGTTGTCGAATACACATAGTTGTCGATAACTATCTCTCCAGTCTGTTGAGGTCCTTACTTATTGTTATTGGTTGTACCCTGATGACAAACGTTGCCATACGCATGCATGGCATGTCAATTTGGTTATGATCGGTAGTGATGGATGGACAGCACGTTTATTTTTCCTAAGTATAATAAATATACTATCTCATGTGCAATTATAACCTGTCATCGCGATAAGTATTGTATAATTCTTTTTTTTATCAAAGGTGTAGAAAAATCCACAAAACGCCCTGCTTCGGAGGTTGGTGCAATTGCGCAGGCGATGCGTAATGTCCAGCTGACTCATAGTAAGTATCAAGCACCAATTACTAGCTGATTATAACGTAAAGAGATTGACTTCACTCGCTCGCTTGCTTTTCTTTTCGCCCAATCGGCCCAACCAGAAGGCCTCACAGGCTATTGCTTTGCCTATAAATCCAAGAGTCCATACCGTGTTTCACAGAAAGCAAGTTTGTCTGTACTTGTACAGTTATAGTGCGAAAGCGAGTGCAATATCGCCTTCACCCGAGTTGGCTAAAATCAGGCAATATTGCGCAAGCTTGAGCACTATAACTGTTTTATTTTGATAACAAATCACAGTTTCCAGAAAAAAAATCATTGAGATATACAAACTTTTCTGATTCATTAAAAAGGCTTACTACAATATTACACTACAAGCAGGGAACGATAATTTTGGCACGCTAAAACTAATTTAGTTTTATACCGAGAGAGCTTTTGTCTAAGTAAAGAACGTGACAGACACTACACGAAAAAAAACAACACAGTAACTGATGGCAGAGAATTCCTTAGTGACAAGTGTTTCGTGTCTTAAAAAGTTCAATTCATAATCAAATCAAACTGAACAAACACACGGCTACCTGAAGAGAGCGGCGAAAAGTCTGAAAGAACTGCAGCGAGGACAGTAAGTCTTTCCAAAAATTCACAGCGTAAGGACTCAATAAACGTTTAAAACATCTTTACCTGTAGTTTATATGGCGTTTTAGTCCCTTTTATCAGCACCAAATTTTCAAACATTGAGGTACGAGCTGAATCGATTGCTGTTGTTTACAAACTTACTCGTTTTAGCTCCTATAGCCGTATTGCCGAGATCGTTAGCTAAGAGCTCACTGCGAGGATCACAAATTTCACTCCTGTTTATCCGCAGTTCAAATATATGATTTTCATATATTAACGTTCAAGTATCAAATCTATATCATATTCTCGAGGTGATTACAAAAAAGCGTGAATTACAGGCTGGAAAACAAAGAAAAAGCCTGAAAAGAAAAAAACATATTAAATATTTATTTGTGCCGTAACACTGTTCTGACACTAATTTTTTGTCAGACGAATTGTTCTCGCTGCAGTTCTTTCAGACTTTTCGTAGTCTAGCCTGACTCACTAGGGAGCGACCTCTACGCGTCTGTGAATCAGGTTAGACTTTTCACCGCTATGCTTTGGTAGCCGTCCGTTTGTTCAGTTTGTTTTGATTCTGAGTTGAACCTTTTAAAGACATGAAACACTTGTCACAAAGGGATTTTCTGCTATTCTCCGTATACAGTTTGTGTAAGCTTGATTTTAGCGTGCAAAATTTTCATTCCATGCTTGTTGTGTAAGAAATGGCGCGAGGTAAAATGATGAAGTAAGCCTTTTCACTTAAAAATTTCATATATTTGGATTCAAAGGGGACAGACTTCAAATAAATGTGGCTTCTGAACATATCTGAATTTCGTAACCGTTCATCAGTAGGATGCCCAAAATGTGTGCAATTTCACAATTGGTTTCGGCTCCGTCAAATCCTATACCAATTGCAGAACATTTTAGGAGGAGCCACCTCCTTGTCATCAATCTTTTAAATTATAGAACAGCTATAGTTCTCAAGCTTGTTTAACAAACACAGGAACACCGTGAAGCAACCGTTTCAATAATGGATGAAAACGGCAAAAACAGCGAGCAAAAACGTGCGGGCATAAGCCTTAAGTATTATTGTTAGATGCAAACAGAAAATAAATCGTCGATTTTTTTTTTTCAGATCTCTGCTGATAGAAATCTTTAGCTTTTGTTTTGTTTTCCCAATGAAGGTCATGTGATGTTCTCAAGGGAATTTGTCCTTTGTTTTTTCATAAATTATGTATACATAAGCACGTGAAGAAAACAAAATTTAAAGAAACAGTTCTCTAGGGTAACATCACATGATCTATATTGGGAAAACAAAACTGACATACAAGCTAAAGAGGTCTGTTATCATATCACTTGCCGTATGACAGAGATCGGTCAGTTGTCTAGCATTCCCCATCGTTAAAAAGTATAAGGTTTTTTTATGCGCCTCTTATGATGAACTGTCCTACTAGGACCTCTACTAGATCAGCCGTACGTAAACAAACAAGTCGCCATGACATGATCACTATCGATTTGGTCGTCAAACTTCTGCCAGGCTTTACTTCACTTGCTATACAACCAACAGCAAGAAGTCATGAAACTAGGCCAGACTCGAGCTTGAAAACGAGGCCATGACGGGCAACAGTTTTCCGGCAGGTGCCCGAAGAATACCAGATTGGAATTGTGTTCTCCTGTCCGTCGAGGGCAAAATACTATAAAACCGCAGTGTTCTCGATACTTAGAAAAAACAATCGCGTCGAGTCGCGACTTCACAGACACTATTTCTAGCACAAAGACTAGCAAATAACCGTATTCAGTTTACAGTCAGCAAAATCATGACTTCTCTTCTATACTCTATAATCAAATCGTACTTTTCGGTCGGAGCCGAAAAGACTTGTACTAACTAAGGCCTACTATAAATACTATGAAATTGCTATGTTCTTGACACTTGGAAAAAACAATTATCGCATCGAGTCGCGACTTTACAAAAACTATTTCTAGCGTGTTCAAAACATCTTATCATAACTTAACAAACGCAAACTTTTGAGCCGGTTTGCAGCAAATTGCACTAAATCAATGTCAACGAAACTTTGAGATAGATTTTTTTTACATCGGTAAGTATGCGTGGTTAACTTTTTTAAAAAAAATCCATCGAAATGTTCCTCAGATTTTTGCAAAAGCGATTGAAATCGAAAATTACCCAAAATGTGCTCGTGGAGCGATGTTAGGATAAAAAGGTACTTCTCAAGATCAAAAAAGAAAACGTAACCAAAAAAACTTTACGGCGTGCAAACATAACATAAGCTAGATTTTGACACTGTCTTGAAGTAATTTTACAAAACCAAAGTTAATCTCTCGGTCCATTTACAACCACTGTACAAAAAGTAAATATCGAAATTTTTTTATTATTCCAAAATTGATCTGCCACATACAATCAACTCTCTCGTAAGCGGACACCAAAGAAAAAAAGGGTGGATGTCCGCTTACGGGAGAATTAATTAGCTGGTGTTAATATATGTTTTATTGGGTAGACAAAAATAGCAACGAAGATATAAAGCGAAACTCTTTGTTGATGTCAACTGTTAAAACTCGACAAAAAAAAAGAAATATACAGTACAACTCTTCTATATTTAACAAAAAGTTAAACGGGACTTACTGCTGCTGTCCATACATGTAACTTTGGTGTTTCTTAAAAACATCCCATTAACAAACAAGCATATCGTGACCAGAGAAGGTTTGCTTGGTACAGTTAGGAGAAATAGTCCGTTATGGCTGACTGCATACTTGCCAAGAGTATACATGGGGTGTCCGCTTACAACAGAGCGTAAACAAAAGAAAAATCCAATTTTCATTTTCAAAAGTGTCCGTGTCCGCTTACGAAAGAGTGTCCGCTTACGCGAATGTGTTAATACAAAGTTTGACTGGGAAGTACGGGGATTTGAAAAGGCGTCCGTAAGTAGAGCTGTCCGTTAGCGGAGAGTTGACTGTACCATATTTTAACCCTCGGACGTACCGGAGGGGGGTGGATGCCGCCTCCCTTAAGGTTTTTCTTCGATTTTTTCAAGATCGTTTATCTTTTTGACACATTTTGGTAATGTTTGGCGACAACCGGTTGCTATGATAACAAGATATGACGTCATAAGTAGCCGTGAGGTTAAGCCATTCTTGAATAAAAATGCGTGTTTTCACCTTTTTCGGTGAAAAAGAAAACATAAAATGCTACCAAAAGCAGCAAAATGTTTAATTGTATCATATTTTGCAACTCTACAAAAAAAAATATTTGCAATTTCCGCATTTTCTCGATAAAGTTGAATTTTTAGTAAAATCCAAGATGGCGGCCATATTGTCAGCCATTTTGGACGACGTCACGGACCTCCAGTAGCGCTACAACCCTTAATATTTACCCTATCGTATAGAGCAGACCTCAATCCAAATCCAGTTAGTGGTTAAACCTTTAGGTAGATCCGACTTGGAGAAGACGGTTTAAAAGCCAATTCAAAAATGTTGGTATGGTCTCCAGTAAATAAACACTTTAAACACTTTAAACACTTTAAATAATGGTCAGTCGAAACCGCGTTACGGACACCGGCTAAAAGCCCATACATTTCTCTAAAATTTGCCCGCTTAAAACGGACGCCTGTTGATATGGATAACGGATAGTTCTCCCCTCCAGACAAAAATAATCTCATACCGAATTGTTTTTATCCTCCCAAAGATAAAGGTTAGAGTATTTTAATCGTTGGCATTCATTGCCGGGCTCCGTTCTTCGTGATAAAAATTGTTTGAATTTTGCTTTTAAGTAAGGCGCAAGGGATGTCTCCTTACATCAAATAGACTGTTGCAAGTAAAGAATTTTTGCGTAGTTACTAAGTAAAAAATGTTAACATGTTCTTTTTTTAAAGGCAACATCAAAGATGGCGTCGTCGCTGATGATGACTTAGAGGGTTTGTCATTGGAGCTTGGGACTACTTGGGATGCTGTTGCTCGGCGCCTGGAATTCAGCAATGGAGAGATAACTGCATTTCATAAGGAGAATGAAGAATACACAAGAAAAGCTTTAAGCATGTTGCAAAGGTGGAAGGAAAAGTATGGCTCGGAAGCAACTTACCAAGTCTTACACGACGCCTTGTGTCATGAATTTGTAAATCGTAAGGACTTAGCGGAAGAGTTTTGCACTCTTGACTGTTAGCCATACCATAGAGTCCCAAGCTTGTGGAAATGGTTCTGGGTTTGCTATTTCTACTTTCTTATTAATTATACATATCTTTATCCAAGTTGCCAAAGCCAATCCCTTTTCAATTTAACAGACACATAGATCTGAAGGAGTTCACACTGCAAATAACGATTATGTCCGGATAATCTGTAATTACGAAAGAACAAGAAGCAGACAAACTTAAACCCGAACTTTCTCTAAAAAAAACCACCGCATTTATAAATAAACAGACACAAGCAGTTAAGATAACAAACTCTTGTTCACGCAAGCAGTATTATATATGCACAATTAAAATTTCCATCTTACCTTATGCAGTTCTTGCTATCAAAACCTTAACCAAAAAACGTTAACCGTTAGAAGTAATAGCGATGTCTTTTACAAAACTCAAAATCACACCAACAACAACTTAGATCCGATCAATTGCAATATGCCCTCGCTTTTTTCATCTTTAACCTGAAATTCAGCAATACTAGCAATACTATCGCATCTATTTAGAAACACACGCTTTTGTTTGACTATTGTTCATAATTTCCTAAAAACAAACAAAAATGTACCCATTAAGTAC
Source organism: Cladopsammia gracilis (assembly GCA_022457155.1). NCBI lineage: Eukaryota > Metazoa > Cnidaria > Anthozoa > Scleractinia > Dendrophylliidae > Cladopsammia > Cladopsammia gracilis. The sequence continues at coordinate 209,486 of JAJGOT010000498.1, read as the reverse complement.
CATTCTTGAAATTTGCTCGCCAGTGCAATCTCCGGCAGACCAACCTGTATGTTCTGAATTGTAAAATTGTCAAAAAAATGCAATTGTTTCCATTAGGCCTACACAACCCCTTGTCTGGTTGTGTTTTTTGTTTCAGTCAGATGGTATCAATTTCACAGATAAAATATAATTTTGTAATATATTTCAATTATTTCTTATGTAAAAATGTAATGTATTTGTATCATATAAAAGATCTATTATTTTCCAAAGAGTCTGCTTTAATTTTGTTGACTTCGCTTTATAACACATTATAAAATGCTCAAGGAAATGCGCGCGCTATGATTGGTTAAACCGAGTTCATTATAACTCGATAAAGCACGCGCGTGACGTAAGGTTCATTTTAACCGTTTTTATTTTATAAAAGAAATAAAAAAAACGTGTTCCTCGTGCATTGTTGAGTTATATAAGCACTTGAGAATTTTTAAGAACACTCGAGAAGTGCGGAGAAGCACTCGCCTTTGGCTCGTGCTTCTCCGCACTTCTCTCGTGTTCTTAAAAATTCCCGCGTGCTTATATAACTCAATAATGCACTCGGCGCGTTTTTTATTTCTTTAATAGCGAACTTTAGATCGGCTACGATTGAGTACGAGATTGAGTAAGAGTACGACGTTTTAAACCTACAACCCAAGACAAAAGTAGTTGGGAAGGCTTGTAAAACGCTAAAAAATGACACCACCTTTGGGTCTCAGCTCAATTAAAGGCGCGCACAACGCTTTCTATAGCCCCCCTCTCCCCCAAATCCAATGTTGAAGACGTCTATACAAAAAACAGTGTAAGTTAAGTATTTGCGTTAACAGCAACCTTGAAAGAGGGGGGACGAGGGGGGAGGGGTGAGGAAAACAAGGAACCTTCCCAACACTTTTGTCTTTGGTTGTATGAAAACTGAAAAGAACTTTCAACTACTCATAAAATCAAAACTATTAACGATATAGGGCTAAGACATCGTCCGCTAAATGATAATTCATTAGTCTTGCTTGTGTCAATGTCAGAGGTTAAAACGTTCAAATTGACGGATTATTACAAATGTATAATAAAATGATCAAACGGTAACGGTTGCGTGACATAAAGTCCGTGAAAACCTCGAAATACATTGCACTCTAAACGGCCAAATATTATTACATAGGAAAGCGTTTTAGCAATGTTACGTTATAAGTTAATGTTAATACGTGTTATTACTGAGTTCAATAATAGTTTTCTGGAACGACGCTCCAAAGTGCAGGTCGACGAAAAACATCACGTAGATGGACAATGAACGTGGATCCGAAACGAGAAAATGTCGTTTAGGAGTATCTTGATTGAGCTTTGAATGATATACTAACAACACAAGCAAACAGACAAAAACTTGAAAAGCGAATAAAAACGATTATTGGTATATTTATTATCTCTGTGGTAACGACCTGTCAAACTTGCGTGACCTCGCATGAGTACTTCTGCCAACATTACTCCACAATACTCCACACCAAAAAGCACTCAAAAATAGCTTTTAAAAGGTCTTTCATTTCGATTACAGTGGATTGTGGTTAAGAACTTAAAAGCTCAGCAGAGGACCCTGTTATAAATCTCTAAAGTAAAGGATTTTCCTTATTTTGAACAATACTCCATTGGGAAACAGTTGTTAAAACATAAATCTAATTATCTTGTTTATATTTCGTACTTTTCGTGGAGTAATGTTTGATTTCTACTGAAATGAAACCGAAACAACTGGATTATTCATTTCAACAAGCCCTTATAACAAAGACATTAACATTGGCCATTTTGCTTTCGTTTACATTGCTTTCAACAGGTATAATTCACCATATATGAATGGAGTAATGTCGCACGTTCGTGGAGTAATGATGCACTCGCACAATTAACGTCGAAAACCGATGACTGATAATTAAATTACTGTTTAGCTTAATAACTGGGCAACACAGTGCCCATAGGGTACCAAGTGCAATTGTTCTGCTGGAGGAATTTGCCCCCAGAAATGTAGACATTTCCATCTTACATTTAACATCTCTGTATTCAGGATTAACTCGACTAACAACGTTCTTTGAAGGTCTGAATATTCAATTTTAACTTAATTATCCTGTTCTGTCCTTGACCAAAGAAACTACTAATAGTTCGATATTCATGCTGGACACAATCACAAAACATTTCATACTATGATAATGTATTTTACGCTTTCAATTGTTATCCGTAGACCACACCCCGTAGACCACACCCAAGTAATCTTCAACACAACCCAAGACAAAAGTAGTTGGGAAGGCTTGTAAAACGCTAAAAAATGACACCACCTTTGGGTCTCAGCTCAATTAAAGGCGCGCACAACGCTTTCTATAGCCCCCCTCTCCCCCAAATCCAATGTTGAAGACGTCTATACAAAAAACAGTGTAAGTTAAGTATTTGCGTTAACAGCAACCTTGAAAGAGGGGGGACGAGGGGGGAGGGGTGAGGAAAACAAGGAACCTTCCCAACACTTTTGTCTTTGGTTGTAGTTCGCGTGCTCTGGATAATCATTTATCAGCACAATTTTATACCTAGAGTCTCCTCATCCTCTGGTCAGCAACAGGAAGGAGGGACAGCTCTGAACACGTGACTGGCTTGAAATTCGCAAGTCGTACTCGTAGTCAATCTCGTACTTGTATTCAAATCTAAAGTTCACTAATGACTTCCCGTCACCCGTGGAACAGAAATTAAACAAGTTGATACTATAACATGTAATTACGAATTTCGTTGTTTTGTGTTTTCTTCAGTTTCAACTAATTAATAATTTTTGAATTGTGTTTCACGTATTTTACAGACTGATTACTTAATTATTGTATGTTACAGTTTTAAGTTATTCTTTTGGATAACTTCAAGAATGGCTGCGGCCGCACTAGAGTAGTTAACCCAGTTATCTGCAATTAATTAAAATTAACTGGTTTAACAAAATTCCTGATGCGGCCGCGTATTTTTGATGTTCACTGCATTTTCACCATTTTAGCGGTTCCCATGGAATTTAATTAAAGAACAATAGATTTTTTTAACCGGGTTAGGTTTATTTAAACCACCTCGCTAGGTAGTTTAGTGCAGGTTAACTCTCCCGATCTGTCAATCATCTTCGCTTACGCGGTAATTTTTGGCTTCTTGTTGAATTTGTAGACCTGCGTAGGTCGACTTTCAATTTCAAATGGAGAAAGGAAACCCGTCGTGTGTTTATGTTCTCCATAAAACCTATAGGCCGGTTCACACTAGGGACCAAAGTGCACTTGAAGTGCATTGAAAATCAAGTAGACTTGAAGTCTACTTTGGAAAGACGAGACAATAGAGCGTATGCACATGACGTCACGGCGGCCATATTGGTGTACCAAAACAATAGAACGGCGGCCATGTTGGTGTACCAAAACAATCCTGTGGGATTTGAACGCTTTTCTTATGTTAACACTTTCTTTTGTTCCAATAAATTTGCATAGCTGCTTGCCACGTGAGTGCATACGCTCTATAGATTTTCAGGCATGGCTGCGCACAGCGTGCGTGTTTAGAAGCAAACAAAAGGCTGCAAGCAGCCTATACTCATGCGCATGCGTAAGAAAGTTTTATGATACAGTGTATATATATAAACATGATAAGATGTCCGACATGGAGAAGAGTTTATCCTTTCATTCAGTCATCGTTCCTGCCAACCACGTTGTTTACTATTGAATGTTTTGTAAATGAAGGCTGTACCACAATGAAGCCAGTGATTCTTCTACGTCTTATATATACCTAACGTGAACATTAGTTGTGTAAGTAGGGTTGTAGGAGACGCTGTTGTAACGCTTCAGTAACGCTGTTTTACCGGAAGTGAAAGTAGCCGGAAGTCACTAAACAGGAAGTGTAAATGGCAAAGCTATGAACCGGAAGAGCACAATGTAAAATATGCGTGCATAAATTTGCATGCAAAATCGTGACACAAAAAAAAAAAGAAAAATAAGAAAAACCGAGGCCATTTTATAACTCGTGCCGCTACGCGCATGAGTAACAAGGAGCCCGATGGGCTTCGAAACTGGCTCGTTTGGTCCCAGTTTCCACCCGATTTTCATTCTAGAGTCCACAATATACAATCTAGTATCTATCAATATGCACAGTCCAGTCCAAATTTACATTTACATTCCACAGGCCGCTTCAAGAACTCCTTAGGGACGGACTATTTTATTGTTAAGAGGTGGGGGGTTGGGCAATTACTAAAAAAAAACATTCCTGCACAGCAAAAGTAAAGAAATAAAATAATGCACAGCGAGCGAAAGGAAAAAAAGGTATGGAACAATCCCGAAAAAAATTCTTGCACAACATGCGAGACGGAAAAAAAATTCATTATCAGAAAAATTGCCCAACACCGCCACCTCCCCCACCCCCAACCCCCCACAAAAATAACATTGTCCTCCTTTAGTAGGCTACAATTTCAGGTCTTTTCTCTGATCGACTCGGTACTGTTAGAAAAAAACATAAGTTTAGAACTTTGTATATTTTTTTCGCTTTAAAATCCTTGAAACCACCTACTACAAGGAATCAGGATTGTTTAAACACAGGGATTTTGGAGAATCGGTGATGGGGTTTCGAATAAATTAACAATATCAACATGATCGATCAAATAGCGTGACATAAATACGAGATGTGTGGAATTTGAACGTGACTCCACGGAGTAATGCTTGAGAATTGTTTACTCAGCAGTTCTGTGACCTGTTGAGACGTGTTTTATTCAACGATTTATTCGATCTAAACTCGACTGTTTGACAATTGATTTGGTTAGAAAAATTCAACTCGCTTTCCTTTTACCAGAAATAGATCGCATCCGAAAATCACAGAGATTTAATTTTTAACAATTCCGTCAAAATAAGAACGGTAAATATTTGAATTATAGTTGCCGACATCACTGATTACGCCATTTCTGAAAACCGGAAGTAAACTAGGTACGGTGTTGGCCGCAGCAAAAGCGATTCCCGGGGCAGGTGACCCGACAGGCCGAAAAAAAAAGAGGGTATTTTAAGAACTGACTCGTCGCAGAGCGACGAGCCAGTTAATAATTACTTGCGAGCACAAGTTGGTACGCATTTGTTTAGCTTGATAAACAAAGTTGCAGGACTAAAGTACGATATGCATAAAACGTTAAGTCGATAGTAAAAATAATTTTTCTTATCACGTCAAGTTTTATTTTAACTTAAGTAGTATTAGAGTTGGGGGCACCAGATCAAAAAAATATTTTTTTGATCTGATACCAACCCAACTCTATACTACTTTCCATATGATGGTAATCAGTTTTTTGTTTCCATTTAATGTAAACCAGTTTTTGGAAAACTATGTTTCCATAAAATAATTAAACTATATGTTAATAAAAACAAATGGTGCGTTTATTCCATTGCGTGATTTCCTTTGCGTGACATGATTCTCGGAAAAACAGGAAGTCTATACAGGATTGAATTAAGGAAAGTTATTTTTTGATTTAATTCTTTTTCATTTTATAATGTCCATAAGCATATGAATTTATACCATCTTCCAGTATATATCTTTTGTCATCAAAGCAACTGAGTGATACTTTGTTAATTTCATAACTACCTAATTGATGGTTATTGCTTCGAATTGTTTTCATTGTATGATGCATTTGTTTAATGTTTAATGTTTCTTTATAATCTTGATGTTTGATATTATTTTTGATTACATTCTTTTTAATTCCTTTCGCTGTTCTTCCTTCTTTTTGGTTGTCTTTAATATATGAATACATTTTACTTCTCAATCCTACAAATTCATCGATTGGGGCACCGCAGGCTTCATCTTTGAATTTTCCTAGGACTTTTTTATTTGTTTTATCAAAATATGGTGAATTTTCTGGGTAATCACTATTATCGAATTTCTCTTTATCATTCCAAAAATCTTGATACACATCTTCGGCTTCAATTTCATATGTCAGACTGTCAGTATCTGTGAAGAGTAACTTAGCTTTGTTACCATATTTTTGTTTGATGTAGTTATAATGAAAATCATACATTAGTGTCTTACTGAGATCAAGAATGCACATACCCACATATGCCGGCCTGTTAAGAGTTAGTGTTTCTTTGATCTTATGCACAGCTACGAGATTCTCATTGAATATTTTTGATGATACATAAGTTGGTTTAGCTGCCATTTTTAATAGTTTTTTCTCGTCGGTGACTAGTCTCACATCTACTCGCTTTCTTATATTTTCCATCGTCTTGCCAAATACACTATTATTCATAAGCTTGAAGAAGTCTTTCTCAAAAGAATTTTTAGCGTCAGTTCTTTTCTGAGTATTGAAGTCAATGTATTGCTTGAGCCAAGGTGACTGATCGAACTCTAATACTCGATGAACTTTTGTTGCTTTTAATCCGAGGTTAATATACAGTTGAAGGTTTCGATAATGGAGAACGTATTTTTCTTTATTCTGAAGAGTTGGGATTAGTTTGTGTACTAAACCAGTTGAAATGTTGAACTTCTTAGCGATTTTTTTACAATACCCAGACAGCATATTTTCAGTCACTTTAATCCTTTCCGGTCCAAGGGGGTAATCATTATGTAGTTCATGGAGTGATTCTGGGTATTCTAGATCAACTTCTAGTATCAAACCCTTCTTACTATCCTCTTTATATTTATCTAAGTCTATCTTATCAATCTGGTTTTTAGTCATCCATTTGAAACCGCCGGTTGGAAGGTATTGACTCATTGCCCAACCATACAGATTGTTAGCGTCAAGATACATGATATACTTTGAGAACGCCGTCTCATCATATGTTTTAATGTATTTATTGTTCGATTTTCCATACCGGTTGGCTATATAGCTGATTCCACTACGCATACCCTTTTCAATGAATTGAAACATATCAATATCAACCATAAGCTCTAATTTAATGTTGGTCATTTTTAGCGTAGCATCCCATGAAAAACCAGGAGATGTGAAATAATGGCAGGGGTCAAGTTTGTAGTATTCTAAGCATGTTTTCCTGAAGTTTTCAAACACATCAGCTAATAGAAGGATGTCAGATTTCAGATACAAGTCATGATACTCACCCATATTTTTAAGAGAGAATGTATCCCACACATTTTTAGCATGTTGATAATCTTTATTGCTTATATGCTCATTAGTCATGATACTAAAAAAGTCTTCTTTTGTTGGTAGTTTTTCATTGAATTTATCAAAACTGTCCATGTAGTCATAAGGATATACTCCTTTTCGAGCCATTAAATCACGCTCTTTACCTTTAAATTTTTGAGAGGTATATTTTAATGATTCTCTTGGTAGATTACTCACTAGTTTTTCCAAGCTAGAGCTCATAAATTGGAAACTATCAATGAAGATTAGATGATTGCCCAGCATAAAGGCCATATACTTTTCCATGTTGTTAGGCATGGCATTAATATTCATCTGAGTAGTATTCGAGTTGGGGGCACCAGATCAAAAAAATATTTTTTTTGATCTGATACCAACCCAACTCTAATACTACTTTCCATATGATGGTAACCAGTTTTTTGTTTCCATTTAATGTAAACCAGTTTTTGGAAAACTATATGTTTCCATAAAATAATTAAACTATATGTTTCCATAAAATAATTAAACTATATGTTAATAAAAACAAAATGGTGCGTTTATTCCATTGCGTGATTCCACATAATAGAATCCTTTGCGTGACTTTCTCAGAAAAACAGGAAGTCGATGATGTCATACAATAGGGGGTTCCCCCAGGAAAATGAGTCATAATATTGCGTTTCAAAGGCATGAGACAGCCGTATGATTTCCCTCAACCAGGCAAATGGTGGATGATGCAAAATCCACTTGCCATTGTTCTCTTTTGTTTCCATTGAGGAAGGGGAAAAAACCTTTTTCAAGCAAAACAAGATTTGCATGTTATCATTTGATTTAGTGAATGATATAAAAATGCACTCGCTCAACCGCATAAAAAAAACAAAGCAACAAAGTGAATAATCACTGAACATTAAAATGGAACTCGGCTGCATTTATTATTGCCATTTATATGGTTTGTAAAGAATGGTAAAACAATTGTTGATTATTTTAAAAGTCATCATGAAGCAGCACTACCGAACCTTGCTGTTAAACCTCTTCAAAACCGCAGAAATCCCTGCGTGGAAACGTTACGAATCGGTGATTAGCAACAAGCGAGAGATCAGAACGCATTCAAGTCATCGTAAGGTTTGTTCTTGCAACACGAAAGAACGGAGATTTCATCTTCAGGGACACAACTACTGCGATGTGGTACCCACAATTGGTACTTTTTCTATGGTTGGCGATAATTAACTGGGTCGGTGGATGGCAGGATGTTGGATTTGTGAGCGGTGTTCAGCCGTACGGGAGACTCTTCAAACTCAATGGCTTGAAAGACAGTTTACCAAATACTCGACAGCGAGCACGCCGCGTGGGAATATTTATTGTGAGGAAATGAGTCATCAGATAAAAAGAAACAAATATCTTCTCCAAATGAATGAATACTGATATGTTAAAAGGTAAAGAAATATTATTTTAGTTGTTAATAGCATAATGTCCATATGCGTGACTTGTTACACCATTATCGTGAATATACCGCTTATCATCGAAGCAAGATAATGACACTTTATTAAGCTCATAGCTTCCAAGTTGATGGTTATTGCTTCGGATTGTTTTCATTGTATGATACATTTGCTTGTTATTAAACAGAACCTCTTTATAATTTTCATGTTTGATGTCATTTTTTACGACATTCTTTTTTATTCCTTTGGCAGTCTTCCCACCGTTATCATTGTCTTTTATGTAGCTATACATTTTTGATCTTAATCCAACGAATTCGCATATAGGAACTCCTGCGGCTTCATCTTTGAATTTACCGATTACTTTTTTATTTGTCTTATCAAAATATTGTGAGCTTTCAGGGTAGTCGCTGTTATCAAATTTGTCTTTATCATTCCAAAAGTTTTTATATACATCTTCAGCTTCAATTTCATAAGTCAGAGAGTCTGTATCAGTGAATTATAACTTAGCTTTGTCTCCATACTTCTTTTTTATGTAGTTATAATGAAAATCATACATTAATGTCTTACTAAGATCTAGAATGCACATACCCACATAAGCCGGCCTGTTTAGGGTAAGTGTTTCTTTAATCTTATGCACAGCTACTAGATTTTCATTGAATATCTTACTGCTGACATATGTTGGTTTAGCAGCCATTTTTAATAGTTTCTTTTCATCAGTTACTAATCTGACATCTACTCGCTTTCTAATATTTTCCATCGTTTTTCCAAATACACTGTTGTTCATAAGCTTAAAGAAGTCTTTCTCAAAAGCATTTTTTGCATTTGTTCTCTTCTGTGTATTGAAGTCAATGTATTGTTTAAGCCAAGGTGACTGATTAAATTCTAATACTCGATGAACTTTAATGACTTTTAATCCAAGATCTGTATATAATTGAAGGTTTCTATAATGTAGAACGTATTTTTCTTTGTTGCTCAATGTTGGTATCAGTTTTTGTACAAGACCTGTTGATATATTATATTTTTTCGCAATGTTTTTAGCATAATCTGATAGCATGTCTTTAGTTACTTTAACCTTTTCCGGTCCTAGTGGGTAGTCGTTATGAAGGTCATGCAACTCTTTGGGGTATTCTAAATCAACTTCTAATATTAAACCATTTTCGCTGTTTTCATTGTATTTAGCTAAATCTATGTTGTTAATCTGTTTATCTGTCATCCATCTAAAACCACCAGTTGGTAGGTATTGTGACATAGCCCAACCATATAAATTATTAGCATCTATATACATGATATACTTTGAGGGTGCCTTCTCATCGTATGTTTTCATGTATTTATTATTTGACTTTCCGTGTCGATTGGCTATATATGATATACCACCACGCATACCTTTTCAATAAATTGGAACATATCTATATTAGTCATTAGTTCTAGTTTTATATTAGTCATTTTTAGCATAGCATCCCATGACAAACCAGGAGATGTGAAATAATGACATGGATCAAGTTTATAGTATTCTAAGCATGTTTTCCTAAATGATTCAAACACATCAGCTAATAGAAGTATATCAGATTTCAAATACAAGTCATGATACTCACCCATTGTTTTAAGCATGAATGTTTCCCACACATTTTGAGCATGTTTGTAGTCTTCATCTGACATACATTCATCATTTAAGATGCTGTAAAATTCTTCTTTTGGTGGTAGTTTTTCATTGAATTTATCTAAACTGTCCATGTAGTCATAAGGATATACTCTTTTTCGAGCCATTAAATCAAGCTCTTTACCTTTAAATTTTTGAGTGGTATATTTTAATAATACTCTTGGTAGATTACTAACTAGTTTATCCAAGCTAGAGCTCATAAATTGGAAACTATCAATGAAGGTAAGGTGATTGCCAAGCATGAAAGCCATATATTTCTCCATGTTGTTGGGTATTGCATTAATATTCATCTGTATCTCCTCTCCTTTCTTGTTTTTGTATGCATGTTTCTTAACAATAGCTCCAATTTCTTGCATTATAAAATGGCTGTCATAACCTCTCAAATTATGGAATATAACAGGAATTTTTATCTCTGCTGGATTTACTCTGAGTTTCAGATTACATTCTTGATGAGTAGAGCCTCTGTATTTACCAGTGATGTGACAATGGTCTCGAACTCGAATGTCTTTGTCAGTATATTTTTTATCACAAATATGACATTCTTTAGCTTTTCGAAATTTGTCTTCATCATCTTTTGTCATTTTTAATGGTTTGTTAAATTCCTTTTTCATAATATTTTTACAATACTTAACTTCTTCTAGCATCTTTTCCATAAATTTATAAACAGCCTTTTCACCCCTATAAGATTGAACCTTCTTAGTATACCGATCATTATAGCAACAAACCACTTTAAAACCATATCCACAATCTGTATGTTTTTGATAGGCTTCTGTATATGACTTGTCATTATTGGGTTGGCAACCATGTATTTTTTCAGTGATAGCTTCAAAATCGGCATAGATCACAAATGGTACTGTTAGTTGTTTATGGAAGTTGTTGAATTTTAGTATGTTGTTATTTTTGTCAGGCATTTTTATAGCTTGTGTGCCATTCACTTGTATACTTGTTTTCTTTATGATTAGTTAATACTCTTTCAGAGCTGAAGCATTGAAGACAATACATGCAGAAATGTTTTCTTTCTTTGTGTTTTGTCTGATTGTACATTAACTTGTTGAAATCTTTGATCAACACATAGTGCTTGTTTTCATTTTCAGTTATAAGAAGCAGATTCATATGGTCTTCATATTTTTCTTTTGAGACATAAATTGGATATGGTTGTTTGTCTTCATATCCAAATACATTGATATTGATATTATTCTGTTTCTCAATTTTATTATACTGTTTTTGATTGACTGGAAATTCAATTCCTGAGTAATTCAACTTTTCAAGAAATTCTTTATCACATATTTTAATTCTCTGTGGGTATTTTTCTTGGGAATTCAAATGTCTGATGTGACACCACCTAAAGCATTCATTATCCTCATTTTTCATATTTATCAATCCCTTTGCACTGTTTCTGAGTTCTTGTGGTAGTTTAATGTATGAAGAGCCTCTCATTGGTTGATATTTTACTATGTTAATATAATGATTATCAACCGATTTAACAGTCCAACCAGACCCTTCAGATATCCATTGAGCTATCTTATTCAAGATTTGCTGTTTTGACAATTGTAGTGATTTAGTAATTTCTAGATTATTTATGATTGTTTGAGCTAGACTGTTGAAATATGCGGTCTTATACACTATTTCTCCGTCTGACATTTTTGTAAATGTTACCTTAAGCGTTTCAACAAATTTCAGTCCCTTCATCGATATTAATATGTTTATGAGCTGGTATTCAATACCCTTTCTAGTGTTTTGTAGTTGAACTAATGGGTCTTTATCGTTTTTAATTGTGATTTCATAGGATTTAGTATAACCTTTTAGAGCTTTGTCTGTTTGCTCTATTTTAGTTCTTGGAGCAGGAACTGGTTTTTCTGCAACTGACTTTTTAGTTCTAGGTGCCGGAACTGGTTTATCCCTGAATTCCAATGGTGGAAGAATTATATTGTTTTCATAATCTTGGACTATTTGATTTACACTCTTACGAGGTGCTGGCACTGGTTTGTAAGTTCTTGGTGTTGGAACTGGTTTGGAATCATCTACCACAATAATTTTAGGCTTCTTATTCTGTTGCTTTAAAAGCAATTTGATTAGTTGAGACTTACTCAATTTTTTTAATTCTGATTTTTCCATTATCTATATATATAATTATATATAATATTTCTTTAAGTCATTTTCATAGTGCGTTTATTTTTGGAATCATTTTTGAAATAATTTGAGATAGTTATATATGATTGATCATATATGATTATCTTTTTATGATATCCTTGTGTTATTCGTTGTTGTATTTTTGTGAATTCAATTGATGAATTCTAGTTTTATTGTGTTTATATTTACTTGCAGGATGGAAATATTTATTGCATTCAATACAATGATATTTATTCTCTGGGTTGTCATTATACTTCTTACAATAAACACGTCCCATAATACGTTTTTCTTCATCAGTTATATACTTTTTAGGTCTTCCCCTTGATTGTTTTTCCATTACTATATAGTATGATTATTTTTTTAAATCATTTTAGTGCGTTTAAATAATTTATAGTATTTTTAATTTATACCCATATTTCAGTTTTCAATTCAGCTATATTATCAACTTTGGTTTGTTTCAACACATTACATTCATCATCGTATCTATTGTTTTCTATCTCATTGCAGATAATATTCAATAACTGTTTCAATGTTATATCTTCATCAATTTCATGTATTTTTTTATGATAAAGTTTCAATAATTTCTTTTTATATTGTAACAGATCCAATCTACGCTCATTATCATATATTTTATCATGAAGATTGCCTATTTCATCTTCACATTCCTGAATTTGAAAATTTATTTTTTTGATATATTTCTCAATGCCACTCATGATATATATAAACATGATATATTTTTGACATCTTTTAACGGTATCCATGAATTAAATTCTTTTGGATAACCAGACCATGATACCAAAGCTTGTTTTTTCTTATAGTCTCTTTTGATAACCTTATCTATACGAAAAACATGTTGTTTAGCTTTCAATAACTCCTTGATAGAAACTCCCTTGTATCTCTTCATCATTGAGATCCTTTAGTTTGTAAGTGACTGGTGTTGTGTTTTGAATTTTATCAACAATAAATATTTCTTCACTAAAATTGCTTGTATAACCCTTATCAAAAACTGGTCTTTTGTATTTGCTTATCCTAACCTTATCGCCTATTTTTAATTTCGGCTTCTGTTTTGATGTTTGCATATCACCGTATAAATTGAAATATACTAAACCTTCATTCTTCTTTTTGCTTGCTTCTGTAGGAGTCATTTTAATACTTGAATGCTTTGTACTGTTGTATTCATTTAATAGTTTTGGTAACATGTCTAAATATTGTGTTGTATTTTGAGCTGTAAATTGTTTCCACATTTTAGATTTTAATGTTGTGTTAAATCTCTCAATAACAACAGCTTTACCTTCATTGAAAGTAGAATACATCTCAATATTACTTTTCTTTAACCAGTCTTTGAAAGTTTTATTATAGAATTCAGATCCTTGGTCTACCCAAATAAATTTCGGTTTACGTTTTGATTTTTTAATAACATCATTAAATGATTCAGTGATTGTATCACCTGTTTGTTTTTAATATGAATGCTCCAAGCAAATTTAGAAAACACATCAATGATGTTTAACAAATATCTATAACCTTTATTCCATTTTGAAAACTTCTGCATTTCTACAAGATCAGCGCTCCAAATATCATCTTTTCCATTGACAATAACTCTTCTAGTTCTGAATTTTCGTTTGATTGGTTTATGTAATTCATCGGCTAATTGTTGAGCCCAATCATTTTTACTCAATGCCGCATTCCGTTTTTTGGCTTCCTTTTTTGTTTAACACCAAGGCCTAATTTCTGTTTTATATCAATCGTGTTTCTAGCCAACCAATGACCCCATTGTCTCTCATCATATGGTACTTCATCTAAAGCTTTGACCATTTTTCTGTCTGCTCTATTCTTGCACTTTCTGTCGTCTTTACAAACACTATAATCAACATCGTGCTGCATGACAATGGCATCCGTTCTTCCTGTAGGTTGGTCATATATTTCTAATATTTGGCCAGTTGTTGGGTCATATTTCACTTGACTCTCTAAATCATCATAAGGCCCAGTATATTTATGACCGGGTAATGTCCAACCGCCTTTAGGTTTCGGAAGCTTCCCAATGGCCTTATGAATATCGATAGCGCCACCGTGAAGAGGATCTAGTTTTCGGCTTATATCACCTGTGAAACTATCGATAGCTTTATTTATGTATTTGTCAGCCACACCTTTTATCTTGCGTTTAGCTAGTTCTGATTTAATAGCCTTCGAAGCACCCAAACGACCAAGATTATATAGACCCTTGACACCTGCTTTCAAAGCTATTTCGCTCAATGAATGACTTCCTTCAATATCAAATAAGCCCGCCCCTTCAGACGGGCCTTTTAGTTTCCCTTATTTTTGACAAATTTGGTTTTTGTTATACCACATTCGGCGCAAGTGCATTTCAACATAGTTCGACCATTTTTAGTTTTCACATATCGTTCGCTTCCTGGAACACATTCAGTGACTTTCTTCTGTCTAACACAATATGATTTTACCATTATATATATAAGTTAGATATTTCTAAAATAATGTTGGAGGAATCTCTCATTATTCATTGTATCATATATGTCAAATACTTGCAATAAATTATAATACGAATTCCCCTTATTCATTTCGTTCAGAAAGTATAAACAGAAGTAGCCACATGTAGACGTTTTTATGTTTTGGATTTGATTATTTTGATGTAACAGAGTTAAATTCTTACTTTTTGCATGATTTACGATTTCTTGAAATGGAGGCATACCAAATGAATCGAAATAATTTATCACATTATCCTTGACATAAGTTGTAACCCAATGACTTCCTGCCATATAACTAGGTTCTAGATTGTAAATAAATAATGCTTGGCTATGATTATGTGGAACTCTTTCATCCCTTGACAGAACATCACTGATTGGGATGTTTAAATATCTGCACCATTTTATTAGATCATGATTACTTAACGGGATGTCTTTGTGGAATTTCGGTTTTACAGTATTGCTCCTAGAATTGGTATTCCTAACTTTGTAAAGGGACTGTTTTTCCCTAATAGCAAGCCTTCGCCTCTTTTTGTTGTCTTTTTCTTTGGAGCTTTTTTTTTTATCCCCATACCTATCGTATTATCAGGCCAACTCCCATAAAATGGAGGTGGTTGTCTGTATATGCCTAGTCTTGGAGCTCCTCTACCAGCTTTTTTCTTACTAGTTCCGATTCTAGGAGCACCACTACCAGTTTTACCAGTTAAAGCATTTAGAAGGAGTGGGACACCAATGCTTGCCAACAGAGTGCTTAAAAATCCTCCTGATTGTGTTTTTGTTGGTGTGATATGAACACCCGAACCTGATTGAAGGGCATTCAATATGTCCTGTTTTTGTTTCGTCGATAAAAGATGCTTATATTCTATCAGCTTATTGATTTTTTCTTGTGGTATGAGAAAACCACCAGACTGTATGCCTTTTCCAGATATCGCTTTAACAACCTGACTAGCACCTTCTGAAGCCAAACCAGCAAGAGCTGAAAGACCAAGGGTTTTACCAATAGTAGGTAAAGCTGCACGTCCGAGGGTTAGAATGGTAGTTAACAAACTTCCACCGACTTGTTTTCTAATATTTGTTTTCACAAGCTTAATGTCGATACCCTTATTCAATAGTCGATTTTTCTCCAACCTTTTTTTCACCATTGCCGGGACATGTAGAGTATCATTTCCACGAAGAGAGTCCTTCGTAAGTCTTAGAACGATCGTTTCCCTTTTATGGAAAGCATTGCTAAGATTTTTCTTTTGATTGTCAGACAATTTCACATTAATCCAATAAAGCTGAGTCATTTGTTGTATATAATATATGTTATATAATTTTCTGGTTATAAAACATATATGAAATAATGATATTATTTGATAAGTAATTTATTACTTTTTACACTATAACCAATTCATTTCCTACTTTGTCAATGACAACTGTCTCTTCATATAGGACTATAGCATGTATGCTGAAAGGACTATTTCCAGCACTATTGGCGTTCAGTTTATACCTGAAGATCAACTGCTTTGGGTCTCTTGTTACTTTCTCTGTTTGATATGATAGATCGAAATAGATTAGTAGATAGAGACCATTGTAATTCGATAGGTTAAGCTGTGTACCGCTGTTGTAATCATTCTTTCTCATACCATAGGACATTAAATCATTGAAGATCCTTACTTTTGATTCTGAATCGTATTCAGTCTGTTGGTAGAATACTCCATTGCCGTATTCCAATCTGCATGTTGTAAGACTGCAAGCATTATCACCTGAATATACTTTAAAAGTGTCAAACAGGTACGGATTCGCCTCTGCATTGTTTGTTTTAGCTCTTTGTAGATATACAAATATAGCCTTAACATTATCAATACTGGATGAGATTTGGAAGAATCCACTGCTATGTGTTGGTGCGGACACCTCATACATTTCTCTCAGATATGTCCATTTATCATCTTTCAAAAAAGACCTAACAAACTTATCGTAGAGACTGTCTTTTGGTGTCAATGTTGGTACCCAAAGTAGTAATCTATCAATAACAACTCTTCCTGCATCTACTGCACCTGCCTTAAATGTTAATTCATTGTCATTCTGTAACTGTATATTAAACTGAAGATGCATTGGGACTAACATTCGACCCTCTAGCTCTTCGAAGAAACTGTAACGATTAAGAGGTATAACTACATTGACATCATGGTTACCTGTCGTTAAAAGACGTCTTGATTCAAATCCTGTATTAGTATCGGCTGTAGTGCCATCTGTGTCCAAATACCATAAAGAGTTTTTAGCAACACTACGAGCAAAATCGTCACTATATTCAAGCAGGTTCTTTGCATAAGTCACTTTATGGAGATTATCAGTATCATACACAATTTTCCCAGCACTTTTTATCATGATGTGACTAATCAAACTATGGGCTCCATTAATAACTGTCACCCTATCATCAGCATAGGCTGTACCATCGGCCAATTTTTGTACCTGGAACTGCACCTCGAAATAAGCATTGTACCAATCGTAGAAACTCGATCGATCATTGATCGTGAATTTATACCCATTTTTCACTTGGTGTTGATCGTTAGCTGGGGCTCTGATTACATCATCAAGTTGGAATCGTACCAACTCATATCTTTGCAGATATTCACTTGTTCTAAACGACATTATATTATTATGTTAGATAATTTTACAATTATATACCATAATTTGGTAATATATAGATGTTTTCAATCATTTTATTGATTCTATACTACTCTTACTCTACGCCTTCTTTTCACACCAGATCCAGATATCAATCTATTGAGTATCATATCAGTACTTTCATCTTGCTGTTGCTGTTTAATGGGTGAGGATGAAACATTTGCCGTTTGTCTTGTAGCTCCTTTTCTCAAATTAGCTAATCTTTTCATTATTAGGTCTCCTGACTTCTGTGATACTGCCTCACCCAATCGCTTACCTGCATGCGATATCCCCGATTCTAGTGCCTTCTTTGTTATTGGCTTAGCAAATTTCTTAAAAACAGCTGATGCCACACTCTTTAATGGTTTGGAAATATTATCAACGATAAGCCCAGACCCTTTGTGTTGATATACAAATTTACCAAGTTTTGGATGGTAAAATCTTTTGAATTCATACGGTTTCATTATACTATTATGTTATATTATTCTATACTTTTCAGAATTAGTGAGAAAGATGTATCTGCTCCATTCAGGTTAACTAATCTTCTTTTTCCATCAGTAATGTATACCCTGATACTACTTATACTATTCTTATTGACTGGATTGTAGGTAACTCTCCGGGGTTCTAAGGTGAATGAATAACTAGGTTGGAGTACACTGGTTGAGAAGGAATAAATGATGTCTGTATCTTGACCGTCTACAAGTGAATCATTAATTAGGTCGCAATGAACATTGAGGACATCTGTATCTTGAGATAGATTTGGAACCCTTGGTCCAATGTTTGTCCCACTTGTTAATACTATTTAATCGAAACCGATTAGATCATTAAAATTGGAATGTGTCAAATCAAGCCGATAATTCTGAGCTAATGTAACCGTGACCCTAAATGTTGTATTATCGAATTCAAGAGTGATCGGATACGTATCACCAGTCTTTGTTATCTCCTTGATATATGTGTTGAAGTCTGTATAATTCCATACTCCAGCTGGAAAGGTGATGTCGTTAAATGTTGAACCACTATCGGAGCTATATTTGATTAATTGATTGTTGTATCCAGCATTAATATTAAACCATGTAAAACTCATATTGATGATTCTGTTAAGACCAATAACATATTGCATATTTCTATCCAAAATTATAGGTCTAGTAAATTTTGTTGTAAAATCCTCAGGTTTATTATTCCCTTGATTTTTTACACTATAAGATGATAATACTATCTCTCGTTCCATTTATATAATAAAGTTATATTAATTATATTTTGAAATATTGACTAAACAATTTATTATATTGCGGTCTATTGATTGTCGACATTTTCAATAATGTGTCCAATATAGTTACTCCCATATTTCGCATCTCAATGCTGGTATTCCCTGCCAATCTTTCACCAATAATCAATTCCAATTTTTTCAAAAGCTGCTTTATATCATTAAAAAACATAATATTTCCACCTTTATGGAATCCAGAACCTTTTATTGTTTCCAGTTTAGTCTCATAATGTTTTATGTATTCATTTAAAGTAACTCTTGCGTTGTCTATTCTTTTGTTTCGAATTTGCCTTTCACCTGATGATATCTCCCCCTTATTGTATTGTTTTGTAACATTTGCTTTATAGCCACTTAATTGTTTCCTTTTTGTGTTGGCCACCTTTATTATCTTTTTAAGATAGGCCCTAGTTTTTTGGTTTGTCATTTCTGGTTGATTCAATCTCTTATCCACATTTTCATAATCCATAACACCCATATCATTTAAAATCTCATTACTTATATCTTCATCGTATAATCCATAGTCGATCTCTTCGTCGTCATCATATTCTGGTGGTAAATCATCAAGTTCCTGAGGGAAGTACTGAGGATCAACATAAATCTCCTTCTTTCCTTCCATAAGATCTTGTTAAGATTCTTCATATTTTGGTGGTTTTGGCACTAGTTGTTTTTCTGGCTGTGGTGGTACATAATCACCAAAATCAATCAGACCTTGTACATCCATGTCTTCATATGGATCAACTTCAGGCATATAGTCAATACCAGGCTCACCTTTCTTATTTTTAGGTGGTCGCTTTTTTCTCTGAGGCATCCTTAAATCTAAATTACTGTCAATAACATCATCTAATTTACTATTCACTGGTTTAAATACCTTCGCCAATGACTCCTGACTGGTCTGCTGACTAATATCATGTTTCGTAATTCTATCATGAACATAATTAATCTTATTCCCAAATTCAGATTTACTCTTTGCGAGTTCTTTCCACTTAAGTAAACTCATTTATTGTTATATTATTACATTAAATAAAAATGAAAATCATATATAAAAAATAACGTTTTACACTGTGTTATACACCGCGTTGCACACCGTGTTATACACCATGTTATATTGAAATAATATACCCATATAATATAAATGAAAATACCAAATTATGACAATAAAGACGATCTTGTCTCAAACTTTAAACAGTTATATGAATTCATGCCTAATCAATGTTTTAGGATGCTGGTTTGTGGCCCATCTAATTCGGGAAAAACAAATACACTGATGCATATGATCCTCCATCTATTGTATTTTGATAAAATATACCTGTATGCGAAAAACTTAGAGCAGTCGAAGTACCAAAATCTTTTAGATATGTTCCAGCCAATAAGTGAAGTTGGTTATGATGTTATTGAAGCAAGTAATGATGAGATTATTCCCGTTGAAAACCTTGACAGTGACTCACAGAAAATTGTCATTTTCGATGATTTCGAATGTGATAAAAACCAAAAACCATTAGTCGACTATTTTATACGAGGGAGACAAAAATTGTAGTGTGATTTATCTGAGTCAAAGCTATTATAAGACACCAAAAGACATAAGATTGAACTGTTCACATTTCTCTATTTACGAATTCCCAAGTGCTAATGAGAGGAGTCTAATTTGCCGTGAAAACAGTATTCCAAAAGAATTATACGAGAAAGCAACTAAAGAACCATATTGCTTCGTATATATTGATAAGCCACGGAAAATCACAACCAAGAATTTCAATGAAAAGATATAATATAACTCAATTATATATGAGTTACTCAAATGGAATTTTACCATCGTCAACATCAACGGCGACACCACAACGGGGATTACCAGGTGTTGGATTTGTATTATCAGATGATGGTGATTATGATATGCAAAACAAGAAATTAGTTAATGTCAAGGATCCTACAAATTTTAAAGATGTCGTCAACAAAGAGTATGGAGACACGCATTATTTAAAGTTAGATGGAACAACTCATATGACTGCAGATTTGGATCTACGAGGAAATAAATTTATTCTACCTGGAGAAATTGATATGGATCGAAAACTGATCACAAATATGGATACGGATGAAGATAACGATCTTTCTGCCGTCAATATGATCACTTTAAAAAAATATCACCCTGATGCCCCAGCACATACACATGAAGTGATCAAAGATATTGATTTGAAGGATATGTACAATATTGTCCAATCAAAACAACAAACATGGCATGATTTGGGAGCACATTATAACAATCTAGTTTCTTACAATGATGTCAAAAATATATTCTTATCCCGTAAAGAAATGTTTCCAATGGAGACTAGTTTGGATATGGGAAATCACACCATTTTCAATGTGAAAGATCCCGGAGTCGCCGACCAAGGCGCAAATAAAAGATATGTGGATGCCCAATCCGCGAAAAAGCTTTCGTTGGAAGGTGGAAAAAATGACTGGAAACCTGGATATGAACTCGCAACAAATCAACAATATTGCAGCGCCAACTCTGAAGCATCAACCCACGTCAAAATCTTATGTGGATAGCCAGATAGGAGGTGTGGTAGTCCACACGATAGAATTAGAAGAGAAGCTTAAAAAATACGTAAATGAATCGCATATCACGTCAACCTCCCATCCGAAGGACGCATTCCGCTATCTGATGGAAGACATTGATGAATCCAGCTCTGAACATAATATGACAGTGACTGGAATAACTGATTTTTCAAGTTCTCCACATCATTTCAATAAGAAGGCGTACGATTTGAAAATAACAAAAGATCCTTTTAATGAATACTCTGGGAGACTTGGATTCAATATGTACAAATTACCAGAAGGAGAATACACTATTTGCATTGAATTCTCCCCCGCGTCAATGGATGGTGTTAGTGTTAATGTCGTGAGCACAAGTCTGAATATCAATCAACAATCAACAAAGAAGTTTTCTAATCCAATTGGTGGCTCCGCCGGTTATACAAAATCCATCATCCACATGCATAAATGGCAGATTTCTCCACCTGAATTCATTTTCCTGGATTTGAACTGGAATGGAACCGCTGAATCAGCTGCAAAAGGAGATGCAAATCTGATCATATATGGTGTCAAAGGTTCTCAACCTGATGTTGAAAGCAGCGTCTTCGATGCACCTTTCATTTTTGAAAATCAAAAGATGGTCATGGAGGCTGATTTGGATATGAATAATCATGATATTGTTAATTCTTCTGTAATAACACAACTTCAAGCTAAAATAA
Source organism: Cladopsammia gracilis (assembly GCA_022457155.1). Taxonomy (NCBI): domain Eukaryota; kingdom Metazoa; phylum Cnidaria; class Anthozoa; order Scleractinia; family Dendrophylliidae; genus Cladopsammia; species Cladopsammia gracilis. Next base: position 187,559 of record JAJGOT010000498.1, on the reverse strand, counting down.
CTCAACTTGAAACCAAAATATTAAATCCCAAAATTAAAACTTTCCAAATATTAAATTGGTACGGTTCTGCAGTTCCAATGTCGCGATGGGGTGTTTATCTCTCATTTCTCTTCAAAATAACAAAAGCTATTGCCACTTATGATACCAATCGACCCGCTCCTTTCCTGAAAATGCGTAGGAGTGTGTCAATCTCTCACTATTATAGTATGCCCGCGAATACGGTAGTAGGAATCAATCAGAATGCAATTCTCGATGGAACATACGGTCGACAGCTACATCTAGTTACAACAAATCGCAATTCAGGCACGGAGATCACATTTAATGTTGTATTGACGGTATTCATTGAAGAAATATAATTGCAATATCCGCATCCTTTTGAAGCATTTGAATAATAATCTACACTACATATATATGACAGATAAGCGTAAGAAAAGCATTTTCGAGTTCAATCACATAGACAAAACATTAAGCGCTGATAAAATTGCGGAAATTAAATCGTTTTATAACTATTATCATAAACGCTGTTGGTGCTATAAACAAGCTTTTAAGCATTTCAAAAGATTGAATTTAGCCATAAATTTGACTGCTGCGTCATTAATAGTTTCTGGAACAATAGCCGGTTCCGTTATATTGAACCCGGTTGTGTTAGGAGTTATAAGCGGCTCTGGTTTACTTATCAAAACATATATTGAAATCAAGAATTACAAACGTAAAATCGAAATGTCTAGGTTTGCATATACAACATATCAAAAAATATTAGTTGATTTAAGGTCCTGTTTAAGAGGTAAAGAATTCAACCGCAAGGATTTTCTAACTGAGATGAAACTGACTGATGAATTCATAATAGATTTTTGTCCCATTGTTGATAAATTCGAAATAAAATATTTCAAAACATTCAAGGATACATCTTCAGTAAAATCTGCCTAATATCATCCTTTATTAAATCATAAACCTGCGTCCAATATTGATAATAGAAGCGCAATGTTTTCTTTGATTTCGATAATGGTATAAATTCATACTGTAATCCCATAATTTCGAATATTTGTCTTAATATAAATTTTATACTGATCACGCGTTTGCGACCATTGTTAACCTGTGATAATACTTCATCTATTAGAGAAAATATTCTCAGGATTCTATCTATATTTTCGTTAATAATCTGTATATGATTCTGCTGTGCTATATGACTGATAACGTTCAAAATATGATATTTTCTTATGTATACACTCTTTCTCGTAATTTTATATTTGCTGTCATGTAGATCAATATACGGACTTACTAAATCATAGCCATGAACGGAACCGCAAGAACGACAAACATTCATTCCATTGTCATTAAACATATCTTTATTTTCACAACATAGCACATTGGCGGTTTCAACTTCTATTAATTGTATATTACAAAAATCACAAATTACATTTCCCATTGTGGTCAACTCATTATGAAGATCTGTATTACACATTCTATATAGTACTATGCGATATTATATTTTACATACATACGCACACGAGAAGAAAAAAGTTCCTATAACATACTAAAGTTCCAACATCTGGGCATCACTGAAGTCTGATTTGAAATCTTGATTTTCTGCTTCCAAGGCGCACTGTGCAAATGCTTCTTGCATATTCCTCTCACACGTTGAAATTTGCTGTTGTAGGGTAGCTGCGGATTTAGGCATTCTTAGGATGTGAAGAACTTCAACAGTAAACGTTTGACACAGAAATTTTTTTGAAAGTAAAGTTTACTGCAAGAATTTATAATCAGAACTTGTTTCATTCTGATTGGTTGAAAAAATTAATACGTCATCAATCACGAATGTTTACAAGCGGAAAACACATTCTAGAACGATCTCATCAACTTTCCCACGTAGCTTATATTTTTCTTAGAATTGTGTCACACAAAGGATTCTATTATGTGGAATCACGCAATGAAATAAACGCACTTTGTTTTTTATAAAACATATAGTTTAATTATTTTATGGAAACATATAGTTTAATTATTTTATGGAAACATATAGTTTTCCAAAAACTGGTTTACATTAAATGGAAACAAAAAAAAACTGGTTACCATCATATGGAAAGTAGTATTAGAGTTGGGTTGGTATCAGATCAAAAAAAATATTTTTTTGATCTGGTGCCCCCAACTCTAATACTACTCATCTGTATATCCTCTCCTTTCTTATTTTTGTGTGTATGTTTCTTAACAATAGCTCCAATCTCTTGCATTATAAAATGGCTGTCATAACCTCTCAAATTATGGAATATAACAGGAATTTTTATCTCTGCTGGATTTACTCTGAGTTTCAGATTACATTCTTGATGGGCAGAGCCTCTGCATTTACCAGTGATGTGACAATGGTCTCGGACTCGAATGTCCTTATCAGTATATTTTTTATTACAAATATGACATTCTTTGGCTTTTTGAAATTCCTCTTCATCATCTTTTGTCATTTTTAATGGTTTGTTTAATTCCTTTTTCATAATATTTTTACAATATTTAACTTCTATCATTTTTTCCATGAATTTGTACACAGCCTTTTCACCTCTGTAAATTTGTATTGGTTTAGTATGTTTATCATCATAACAACAAACGACCTTATATCCATAACCACAGTCTGTATGCTTCTGATAAGCCTCTATGTATGATTTATCATTATTGGGTTGACAACCATGTATTTTTTCAGTAATAGCCTCAAAATCTGCATAAATGACGAATGGTACTGGTAGTTGTTTATGAAAGTTGTTGAATCTTAGTATATTATTATCCTTCTCAGGCATCTTTATCGCTTGTGTGCCATTCACTTGTATACAGTTTTCTTTATGATCAGTTAATACTCTTTCAGAGCTGAAGCATTGAAGACAATACATGCAGAAATGCTTTCTTTCTTTGTGTTTTGTCTGATTGTACATTAACTTGTTAAAATCTTTAATCAAGACATAGTGCTTGTTTTCATTTTCTGTTATAAGAAGCAGATTCATATGGTCTGCATATTTTTCTTTTGAGACATAAATTGGATATGGTTGTTTATCTTCATAACCAAAAACATTTATGTTGATATTATTTTGTTTTTCAATCTTGTTGTACTGTTTGGTGGTGACTGGGAATTCAATCCCCGAATAATCTAAATTTTCAATGAATTGCTTGTCAACTTTTTTAATTCTCTGTGGGTATTTGTCTTGAGGATTCAAATGTCTAATGTGACACCATCTAAAGCATTCATTGTCATTGTTTTTCATGTTTATCAAACCTTTAGCACTGTTTCTGAGTTCTTGGGGTAGTTTAATATATGAAGATCCTCTCATTGGTTGATATTTTACAATGTTTAGATAGTGATTATCAATAGATTGAATATTCCAACCAGATCTCTCTGAAATCCAAACTGCAATCTTATTTAGTATGTTTTGTTTTGACATTTGAAGTGATTCAGTAATCTCTAGATTATTTATGATTGTTTGAGCTGGACTGTTGAAATATGCGGTCTTATACACTATTTCTCCGTCTGACATTTTTGTAAATGTTACCTTAAGCGTTTCAACAAATTTCAGTCCTTTCATAGATTTTAGTATACTTATAATATGATATGCAGTAGCCGTTCTTGTGTTCTGTAGTTGCACTAGTGGGTCTTTTTTATTTTTAATACTTATTTCATAAGACTTTGTGTAGCCTTTCAGAGATTTGTCTGTTTGCTCTATTTTAGATCTTGGAGCAGGAACTGGTTTTTCCAACACTTGTTTTTTAGTTCTTGGTGCTGGAATTGGTTTGTAATTATCTCTGAACTCAATAGGTGGTAAAATGATATTGTCTTCATACTCCGTGACCATCTGTCTGACAGATTTTCTTGGTGTAGGAACTGGGCTCCTACGTTGTTTTTCGTCATCCACTATTGTGATTTTGGGCTTCTTTTTCTCTTGCTTCAATAGCATTTTGATTAGTTGAGACTTGCTCAATTTTTTAATTCTGATTTTTCCATTATCTATATATATAATTATATATAATATTTCTTTAAGTCATTTTCATAGTGCGTTTATTTTTGGAATCATTTTTGAAATAATTTGAGATAGTTATATATGATTGGTCATATATTATTATCTTTTTATGATATCCTTGTGTTATTCGTTGTTGTATTTTTGTGAATTCAATTGATGAATCATAGTTTTATTGTGTTTATATTTACTTGCAGGATGAAAATATTTATTACATTCAATACAATGATATTTATTATCTGGATTGTCATTATACTTCTTACAATAAAGACGTCCCATAATACGTTTTTCTTCATCGGTCATATACTTTTTAGGTCTTCCCCTTGATTGTTTTACCATTACTATATAGTATGATTATTTTTTTAAGTCATTTTAGTGCGTTTAAATATGGTTGATAATAGCCAGAAACATTAATATTTTTGGCTACCAATGAATAGCGAATGCAAAGATATAAATATCTTAGAAATTTCTGGGATACTTGTAAATAGTAACATCTCTTTAAACCTTTTTTAAAGCCAAGTCTCATTAATCAAATTTGCATTACTTGTTGTATTCACAGGTGTAAAAATATTATTTTCACGTTTGAGATATTTGACATTATCCACTTTGGTTTGTTGCAACACATTACATTGATCATCGTATCTATTGTTTTCTATCTCATTGCAGATAATATTCAATAACTGTTTCAATGTTATATCTTCATCAATTTCATGTATTTTTTTATGATAAAGTTTCAATAATTTCTTTTTATATTGTAACAGATCCAATCTACGCTCATTATCATATATTTTATCATGAAGATTGCCTATTTCATCTTCACATTCCTGAATTTGAAAATTTATTTTTTTGATATATTTCTCAATGCCACTCATGATATATATAAACATGATATATTTTTGACATCTTTTAACGGTATCCATGAATTAAATTCTTTTGGATAACCAGACCATGATACCAAAGCTTGTTTTTTCTTATAGTCTCTTTTGATAACCTTATCTATACGAAAAACATCTTGTTTAGCTTTCAATAACTCCTGTTGATAGAAAGATCCTTCTATTGATTCATCATTGAGATCTTTTAATTTGTAAGTTATAGGATTAGTGTATTGTATCTTATCGACTGTAAACACTTCTTCAGTCCAGTTTGGTGTATAACCCTTGTCGAACACATTCCGTTTATACTTAGATATTCGAACTTTATCACCAACTTTGAATTTTGGTTTATATGATAATAGTTCCGTATCATATAGATTGAAATAAACAGTTCCTTCATTCTTTTTCATAGATGCTTGAATAGGTTTCATTTTAATACTTGAATGCTTTGTACTGTTGTATTCATTTAATAGTTTTGGTAACATGTCTAAATATTGTGTTGTATTTTGAGCTGTAAATTGTTTCCACATTTTGGATTTTAATGTTCTGTTAAATCTCTCAATAACAACAGCTTTACCTTCATTGAAAGTAGAATACATCTCAATATTATTTTTCTTTAACCAGTCTTTGAAAGTTTTATTATAGAATTCAGATCCTTGGTCTACCCAAATAAATTTAGGTTTCCGTTTTGATTTTTTAATAACATCATCAAATGATTCAGTGATTGTATCACCTGTTTTATTTTTAATAGGAATGCTCCAAGCAAATTTCGAAAACACATCAATGATATTTAATAAATATCTATATCTTTTATTCCATTTTGAAAACTTCTGCATTTCTACAAGGTCAGCGCTCCAAATATCATCTATTCCATTAACAATAACTCTTCTTGTTTTAAATTTTCGTTTGATTGGCTTATGTAATTCATCGGCTAATTGTTGAGCCCAATCATTTTTACTCAACGCCGCTTCCCGTTTTTTGACTTCCTTTTTTGTTTAACAATAATACCAAGGCCTAATCTTTGTTTTATATCAATCGTGTTTCTAGCCAACCAATGCCCCCATTGTCTTTCATTATACGGTACGTTGTCTAAAGATTTAACCATTTTTCGGTCTGCTCTATTCTTACATTTTCTGTCGTCTTTACAAACACTATAATCAACATCATGCTGCATGGCAATGGCATCCGTTCTTCCTGTAGGTTGGTCATATATTTTTAATATTTGGCCAGTTATTGGGTCATACTTCAGCTGGCTGTTTAAATCATTATATGGGCCTGTGTATTTGTGCCCCGGTAAGGTCCACCCCCCTTTTGGCTTGGGAAGCTTCCCAATAGCTTTATGAATATCGATAGCACCACCGTGAAGAGGATCTAGTTTTTGGCTAATATCATCTGTGAAACTATCGATAGCTTTATTTATGTATTTGTCAGCCACACCTTTTATCTTGCGTTTAGCTAGTTCTGATTTAATAGCCTTCGAAGCACCCAAACGACCAAGATTATATAGACCCTTGACACCTGCTTTCAAAGCTATTTCGCCCAATGAATGACTTCCTTCAATATCAAATAAGCCCGCCCCTTCAGACGGGCCTTTTAGTTTCCCTTATTTTTGACAAATTTGGTCTTTGTTATACCACAATCGGTGCATATGCATTTCATCATAGTTCGACCATTTTTAGTTTTCACATATCGTTCGCTTCCTGGAACACATTCAGTGACTTTCTTCTGTTTGACACAATATGATTTTACCATTATATATATATAAGTTAGATATTTCTAAAATAATGTTGGAGGAATCTCTCATTCTTCATTGTATCATATATGTCAAATACTTGCAATAAATTATAATACGAATTCCCCTTATTCATTTCGTTCAGAAAGTATAAACAGAAGTAGCCACATGTAGACGTTTTTATGTTTTGGATTTGGTTGTTTTGGTGAAGCAGTGTCATATTCCTTCTTTTCGCATGATTTACGATCTCTTGAAATGGAGGCATACCGAAACTATCAAAATAATTTATGACGTTATCTTTTTCATAAGTTGTAACCCAATGACTTCCTGCCATATAACTAGGTTCTAGATTGTAAATAAATAATGCTTGGCTATGATTATGTGGAACTCTTTCATCCCTTGACAGAACATCACTGATTGGAATGTTTAAATATCTGCACCATTGTATTAGATCATGATTACTTAACGGGATGTCTTTGTGGAATTTCGGTTTTACAGTATTGCCCCTAGAAGTGGAATTCCGTTGAACGGTGAGTTTTTTCCTAATAGCAAGCCTTCGCCTCTTTTGGTTGTCTTTTTCTTCGGAGCTTTCTTTTTGTCCCCATACCGATCATATTACCAGGCCAATTCCCAAAAAATGGAGGTGGTGGTCTATATGCACCTATTCTTGGAGCTCCCCTACCTCCCTTTTTCTTACTAGTTCCCAATCGAGGAGCACCGCTTCCAATTATAGCATTTAGAAGAAGTGGGACACCAATACTTGCCAACAGAGTTCCAAGGAATCCACCTGATTGTGTTTTTGTGGGTTTTACATGAACCCCTGAACCTGACTGAAGAGCATTCAATATGTCCTGTTTTTGTTTCGTCGTTAAAAGATGCTTATATGCTATCAGCTTATTAATTTTATCTTGGGGTATAAGAAAACCACCCGACTGTACACCTCTTTCAGATATTGCTTTAACCACTTGAGAAGCACCTTCTGAAGCCAAACCAGCAAGAGCTGAAAGACCAAGGGTTTTACCAATAGTTGGTAAAGCCGCACGTCCAAGGGTTAGAATGGTAGTTAACAAACTTCCACCGACTTGTTTTCTAATATTGGTTTTCGCAAGCTTAATGTCCATACCCTTACCCAAATTCCGATTCTTCTCCAACCTTTTTTTCACCATTGCTGGGACATATAGAGTATCATTCCCATGAAGAGAGTCCTTTGAAAGCCTGAGAACAATCGTCTCCCTTTTATGGAAAGCATTGCTAAGATTTTTCTTTTGATTGTCAGACAATTTCACATTAATCTCATAAAGTTGAGTCATTTGTTGTATATAATATATGTTATATAATTTTCTGGTTATAAAACATATATGAAATAATGATATTATTTGATTAGTAATTTATTACTTTTTACACTATAACCAATTCATTTCCCACTTTGTCAATGACAACTGTCTCTTCATATAGGACTAGAGCATGTATGCTGAAAGGACTATTTCCAGCACTATTGGCGTTCAGTTTATACCTGAAGATCAACTGCTTTGGGTCTCTTGTTACTTTCTCTGTTTGATATGATAGATCGAAATAGATAAGTGGATAGAGACCATTGTAATTCGATAGGTTAAGCTGTGTACCGCTGTTGTAATCATTCTTTCTCATACCATAGGACATTAAATCATTGAAGATCCTTACTTTTGATTCTGAATCGTATTCAGTCTCTGGGTAGAATACTCCATTGCCGTATTCCAATATGCATGTTGTAAGACTGCAAGCATTATCACCTGAATTTACTTTAAAAGTGTCAAACAGGTACGGATTCGCCTCTGCATTGTTTGTTTTAGCTCTTTGTAGATATACAAATATAGCCTTAACATTATCAATACTGGATGAGATTTGGAAGAATCCACTACTATGTGTTGGTACGGACACCTCATACATTTCTCTCAGATATGTCCATTTATCATCTTTCAAAAAAGAACTAACAAACTTATCATATAGACTGTCCTTAGGTGTCAATTTTGGTACCCAAAGTAGTAATCTCTCAATAACAACTCGTCCGTCATCTGCTGCACCGGCCTTAAATATTAATTCATTGTCATTCTGTAACTGTATATTAAACTGAAGTTGCATTGGGACTAACATTCGACCCTCTAGCTCTTCGAAGAAACTGTAACGATTAAGAGGTATGACTACATTGACATCATGGTTACCTGTCGTTAAAAGACGTCTTGACTCAAACCCAGTATTAGTATCGGCTGTAGTGACATCTGTGTCCAAATACCATAAAGAGTTTTTAGCAACACTACGAGCAAAATCGTCACTATATTCAAGCAGGTTCTTTACATAAGTCACTTTATGGGGATTATCAGCATCATACACAATTTTCCCAGCACTTTTTATCATGATGTGACTAATCAAACTATGGGCTCCATTAATAACTGCCACCCTATCATCAGCATAGGCTGTACCATCTGCCAATTTTTGTACCTGGAACTGCACCTCGAAATAAGCATTGTACCAATCGTAGAAACTCGATCGATCATTGATCGTGAATTTATACCCATTTTTCACTTGGTGTTGATTGTTAACTGGGGCTCTGATTACATCATCAAGTTGGAATCGCACCAACTCATATCTTTGTAGAAATTCACTTGTTCTAAAAGTCATTATATTATTATGTTAGATAATCTTTTCAATTATATACCATAATTTTGTAATATATAGATGTTTTCAATCATTTTATTGATTCTATACTACTCTTACTCTACGCCTTCTTTTCACACCAGATCCAGATATCAATCTATTGAGTATCATATCAGTACTTTCATCTTGCTGTTGCTGTTTAATGGGTGAGGATGGAACATTTGCCGTTTGTCTTGCAGCTCCTTTTCTCAAATTTGCCAATCTTTTTATTATTAGGTCTCCTGACTTCTGTGATACCGCCTTACCCAGTCGCTCACCTGCATGCGATATCCCCGATTCTAATGCCTTCTTTGTTATTGGCTTAGCAAATTTCTTGAAAACAGCTGATGCCACACTCTTCAACGGTTTGAAAATATTATCAACGATAAGCCCAGACCCTTTGTGTTGATATACAAATTTACCAAGTGTTGGATGGTAAAATCTTTTGAATTCATATGGTTTCATTTATACTATTATGTTATATTATTCTAAACTTTTCAGAATTAGTGAGAAAGATGTATCTGCTCCATTCAGGTTAACTAATCTTCTTTTTCCATCGGTGATATAAATCCTTATACTAGAAATCGTATTCTTATTCACAGGATTGTAGGTGACTCTCCGGGGTTCTAAGGTGAATGAATAACTAGGTTGGAGAACACTGGTTGAGAAGGAATAAATGATGTCCGTATCTTGACCGTCTACAAGTGAATCATTAATTAGGTCGCAATGAATATTAAGTATGTCAGTGTCTTGACTGAGATTGGGCACTTTCGGCCCTATATTCGTTCCACTTGTTAATACTATTTTATCGAAACCGATTAGGTCATTAAAATTACTTTCTGTTAAATCAAGTTGGTAATTCTGAGCTAATGTAACCGTGACCCTAAATGTTGTATTATCGAATTCAAGAGTGATCGGATACGTATCACCAGTCTTTGTTATGTCCTTGATATATGTGTTGAAGTCTGTATAATTCCATACTCCAGCTGGAAAGGTGATGTTGTTAAATGTTGAACCACTATCGGAGCTATATTTGATTAATTGATTGTTGTATCCAGCATTAACATTAAACCATGTAAAACTCATATTGATAATTCTGTTAAGACCAATATCATATTGCATATTACTATCCAAAATTATAGGTCTAGTAAATTTTGTTGTAAAATCCTCAGGTTTATTATTCCCTTGATTTTTTACACTATAAGATGATAATACTATCTCTCGTTCCATTTATATAATAAATTTATATTAATTATATTTTGAAATATTGACTAAACAATTTATTATATTGCGGTCTATTGATTGTCGACATTTTCAATAATGTGTCCAATATAGTTACTCCCATATTTCGCATCTCAATGCTGGTATTCCCTGCCAATCTTTCACCAATAATCAATTCCAATTTTTTCAAAAGCTGCTTTACATCATTAAAAAACATAATATTTCCACCTCTCTGTTTTTTCCCCCGACTCTGGATTCCAGAACCTTTTATTGTTTCCAATTCAGTATTATAATGTTTTATGTATTCATTTAAAGTAACTCTTGCGTTGTCTATTCTTTTGTTTCGCATTTGCCTTTCACCTGATGATATCTCCCCCTTATTGTATTGTTTTGTAACATATGCTTTATGGCCATTTAATTGACTCCTTTTTATTTTAGCATCCTTTATAATCTTATTAAGATATTTCTTAGTCTTTTGGGGTGTCATTATTGATTGATTCAATATCTTATCCGCATTTTCATAATTCACAATACCAACATCATCCAAAATCGCATGACTCACATCTTCATCATCTAATGCATAATCGATCTCTTCGTCGTCATCATATTCTGGTGGTAAATCCTCAGGTTCCGGAGGCAGGTACTGAGGATCAACATAAATCTGCTTCTTTCCTTCAATAAGATCTTGTAAAGATTCTTCATATGTTGGAGGTTTTGGTACCAGTTGTTTATCTTGTTGTGGTGGTACATAATCACCAAAATCAATCAGATCTTCTACATCCATTTCTTCATATGGATCAACTTCAGGCATATAGTCAATACCAGGCTCACCTTTCTTAGGTGGTCGTTTTTTCCTTGGAGGCATCCTTAAATCTAAATTACTGTCAATAACATCATCTAATTTACTAGTCACTGGTTTAAATACCTTCGCCAATGACTGTTGGCTTGTCTGCTGACTAATATCATGTTTCGTAATTCTATCATGAACATAATTAATCTTATTCCCTAATTCAGATTTACTCTTTGCGAGTTCTTTCCACTTAAGTAAACTCATTTATTGTTATATTATTACATTACATAAAAATGGGAAATTATATATAAAAAATAACGTTTACCACCGTGTTCTACATCGTGATCTACACCGTGTTGTACACCGTGTTATACACCATGTTATATTGAAATAATATACCCATATAATATAAATGAAAATACCAAATTATGACGTTGAAGACGATGTTGTCTCAAACTTTAAACAGTTATATGAATTCATGCCTGATCGATCATTTCGGATGTTGGTTTGCGGACCAAGCGGTTCTGGTAAAACTAATGCACTAATGCATATGATCATCCATCTGTTGTATTTTGATAAAGTATATCTTTATGCTAAAAACTTAGAGCAGTCTAAGTACCAGAATCTTATGGATATGTTCCAACCAATAAGTGATGAAGTTGGCTATGAAGTTATCGAAGCAAACAATGATGAGATTATTCCCGTTGAAGACATTAACTGTGACTCACAGAAATTAGTAGTATTTGACGATTTCGTATGTAATAAAAACCAAAAACCATTGGTCGACTATTTTATACGAGGGAGACACAAAAATTGTAGTGTGATTAATCTGAGTCAAAGCTACTATAAGACACCAAAAGACATAAGATTGAACTGTTCACATTTCTCTATTTACGAATTCCCAAGTGCTAATGAGAAGGGTCTAATTTGCCGTGAAAACAGTATTCCAAAAGAATTATATGAGAAAGCAACTAAAGAACCATATTCCTTCGTATATATTGGTAAGCCACGGAAATTCACAACTAAGAATTTCAATGGAAAATATATTATAACTCAATTATATATGAGTTACTCAAATGGAATTTTACCATCGTCAACATAACGGCGACACCGCAACGTGGGTTGCCTGGAGTAGGGTTCAAATTAACAGAGGACGGTGATTACGACATGCAAGGTAAACAATTAGTAAATATAGGACAAGTTACTGGCTTGGATAATGTGATTAATTTCAATTTTGCTAGAAATACTTTCGTCAGCAAACATCTGCCGTTAGTTACAGGTAATCTTGATATGAAAAACAATAATATAAGAAATTTAAAAACACCAATTTCAGAGTATGGAGACACGCATTAGTTAAAGTTAGATGGAACAACTCATATGACTGCAGATTTTGATCTGCGAGGAAATAAATTTATTCTACCTGGAGAAATTGATATGGATCGAAAACTGATCACAAATTCGGATACGGATGAAAACAATGATTTCAGTGCTGTGAATATGATCACTTTGAAAAAATATCACCCTGATCGTGATGCCCCAGCACATACACATGAAGTGACCAAAGATATTGATTTGAAGGAGATGTACAATATTGTCCAATCAAAACAACAAACATGGCATGATTTGGGAGCCAATTATAACAATCTGGTTTCTTATAATGACGTCAAGAATATCTTTCTCAGCCGCAAAGAGGCGTTTCCAATGGAGACTAGTTTGGATATGGGAAATCACACCATTTTCAATGTGAAAGATCCCGAAGTCGCCGACCAAGGCGCAAATAAAAGATATGTGGATGCCCAATCCGCGAAAAAGCTTTCGTTGGAAGGTGGAAAAATGACTGGAAACCTGGATATGAACTCGCAACAAATCAATAATATTGCAGCGCCAACTCTGAAGCATCAACCCACGTCAAAATCTTATGTGGATAACCAGATAGGAGGTGTGGTACTTCACACGATAGAATTAGAAGAGAAGCTTAAAAAATACGTAAATGAATCGCATATCACGTCAACCTCCCATCCGAAGGACGCATTCCGCTATCTGATGGAAAATGTCGATGAATCCAGCTCTGAACATAATATGACAGTAACGGCAATCAGTGATTTTCCAAATTCGCCACATCTTTTCAATAAGAAGGCTTATGACTTGCAAATCACAAAAGATCATTTCAATGAATACGATGGGAGACTTGGATTCAATATGTTCAAACTCCCAGACGGAGAATACACGATTTGCATTGAATTCTTCCCCGCGTCAATGGATGGTGTAAGTGTTAATGTCGTGAGCACAAGTCTGAATATTAACCAGCAATCAACAAAGAAGTTTTCGAATTATGCCAGATCCATCATCCACATGCATAAATGGGAGATCACTCGACCTGAATATATATTTCTGGATCTGAAATGGCGGGGAACTGCCGAGTCAGCTGCAGAAGGACCCGCAAAGTTGATCATATATGGTGTCAACGGTTCTCAACCTGAAGTTGAAAGCAGCGTCTTCGATGCACCTTTCATTTTTGAAAATCAAAAGATGGTCATGGAGGCTGTTTTGGATATGAATGGTCATAGAATATTAAATCCTTCATTAACATCAAAAAAATTCATTACGGCTTACTTCGAAAAATCACGGCATCCAAGTCGCTTATTTTTGAATTTTGCAAACCCATTTCAAATTATACCTTATGATTGTATTTTAAAAGGCATCAATTGTTACTTTGGCTCATTAACTAATTCTGATTTTCTTATTACTTTAAAAGTCAGAGTCAGTGGAACCAATATACAAAATCAAAGCTTTGACTCAACTGAAAATGAAAGGCGACAGGAATTTAACATAAATATGAACCTATCAAAACATGATATAATATGGATTGAAATTTACAAAAAAAATACAACTGAACAGATCACGCATGATGACGTTGTATTTGCTATTGAATTCAATTAAGCAGTAGCGTTTGAAATTTAATTTCCCCAACTAAAATGGCCTTTGAAATCAAAATAAATTCTGAAAAACTGAAAGAAATTATACAAACAATGAAGAGATTGAAGCTTTGTTCCTGCATAAAAAATGCAAAATCACCCACTTAATTACAAACCGCCGTGGCGGTTTGATTTCAATCATATTGATCTGAATGGTAGAAACCTAATTGGTTTACCCAAACAGATTCAAAAATTCATTCAGAGTTTTAATATATAATTATCTAATATATTGATATATATATATATATATATATATATATATATATATAAATGGCAATTCTCATACAGTCAATTAATTTTTGTAATAAATTTTTCACAACCCAAAAATACCTACATCCTAATACTAAAGATGAAATATTAAAATCGGCTTTAATATATCAATTTTTGTATGTAAACTATTTGAATGAGCCAATATCAATGAACCAAATATTAGAAAAACACCCTGACATTGGATTAATAGGACCAGGTTCTTGTACTATAAACACCAAATACCAATTTTTAATTAAACATGCTATTTTTCATGATGCATTTGGAAGATTTTACAATGACTATGAACAGGGGCCTGGATACACATATTGCTGCCTTTCATTGCCTAAGAAAATAAAAAGATCTCCAATAATGGGCCAAATAAGTGGTGCATTATATTGTCTTCTTTCAAATCCTAAAATATAATCCAAATATATAATATAAATGACTAAAACAGATAAAACAGAAATATTCGATTTCAATCATATTGATAAAAACATAAGCCCAGAAAAATTATCTGAAATCAAAGCATTGTATAAATTTTATCATAAACACTTTTGGTGTTATAAGAAGGCTTTCAAATATTTCAAGAGATTGAATTTAATTATTAATGTAACTTCAACAGGCTTAGTAGTTATTGGTACAGTAGCTGGTTCAATAACATTAAATCCTTTTATTTTAGGAGTAATTAGTGGTAGTGGTTTATTGCTTAATACATACAGTGAACTTAAGAATTATAAAAAGAAAATCGAATTGTCTCATTTTACATTCACAACATATCAAAAAGTATTAGTTGATTTACGCTCATGTCTCAGAGGAAATCAATTTAACCATACCGCATTTATAAGAGACAGTTAGATGAAAAAATCATCGATCTTTGTCCTCTTGCCGATAAATTTGAGAAACAGTATGATAAAAAATTCACTTCCGAGTAAATTTTTACGATAAACTTTACTAACAAACTTTACCATAAATTTTTATTTTGTTACTCATTCAAAGGGGTTTTTCCCTTTACATGACGTATGACTTCCTGTTTTTCTGAGAATCACGCAACAGGTCACCTTTTAATAATTTTGCTGACATCATTCTTTATTAATTTATAAACCTGTTTCCACCAAGTCTCATAGAATTTTAATGTCTTCATTGACCTCGTTACTTTAATACTCTTGTATGGAAGCTCAAGCATCCTAAATAATTGCTTGATAACAAATTTAATACTAATCATCCGTTTACGGTTCTTGTTAACCTGCGATAATACTTCATTAACCAAAGCGAATATTCTTAGGATTTTCTCTCTATTATCATTACTGATTTGTACATGATTCTGTTGTGCTATATCATTGACAACGTTTAAAATATGATATTTTCTTATATACACACTCTTTCTCGTCATTTTATATTTGTTATCATGGAAATCAATATATGGAGCTTGTAAATCATATCCATTAACAACACCACAATTTTTACAAACACTCATTCCATTGTCATTAAACAAATCTTTTTTATCACAACATGATTCAACAACTTCCGTATTTCTACCAACATCTGCTAATCGTTGGTCACAAAAGGGACAGGTCAACTCTCCCATATTCTCAAATTCGTCATGGATTACAGAATTACAATTCATTCTATACTATTATATGAGATTATATTTTTAAAACAAAACCGCAGTTGTGACCATATTATCAGAAAAAATAGCGAACATATAAAAATCGGCTAACGCGTTTTTTAGCGATATTTCAATAGAACAAAAATAGTCAGCAGGGAAAAGTCCCATGACATCATCAACTTCCTGTTTACCAGTTGATAAAAAAAACTGACTTACGCGTAAGCCGAAAAATATAAAGCATTTCATCGGGAACCCCTATGACATCATCAACTTCCTATTTCCCACGCGTGGGAAACGAATTTTAAGATAAGAAAACAATAGCATTGGATGACTTCATTTCATAGGGAAAACCCCTGTTTTTCCGAGAATCATGTCACGCAAAGGAAATCACGCAATGGAATAAACGCACCATTTGTTTTTATTAACATATAGTTTAATTATTTTATGGAAACATATAGTTTAATTATTTTATGGAAACATATAGTTTTCAAAAAACTGGTTTACATTAAATGGAAACAAAAAACTGATTACCATCATATGGAAAGTAGTATAGAGTTGGGTTGGTATCAGATCAAAAAAATATTTTTTTGATCTGATGCCCCCAACTCTAATACTACTAACTTAATTCAGAAAACAATCGTCTTAGAGCCTAATGTAACACTATGCTCACTTTTTGTTAATTTTTGGGAAATTATTCGTGCTCGTCTTAAAAACATGTTTTTGTAACTCATGAGTATTGAATGCGCGCATGGCTGTGTTTTTGATTTGCAAAGCCTAAGAATTAGACTACAATCTTTTTCTCGACATAGACTTTTTACCCTAAGTCGGCTTGAAATAAGCCTTCAAATACAACAGCTAAAGTAAACTTGATAACTTGAGAGTCTTTTTTAAGTCGCATGTGACTCCAGAATCGCAAACCAAAACGCAGAGAGTTCGTTCCCCGTGGAATTCCAAATTGGACGCCCACGTGCTTTAAGCTACAAGGCTGTACTGTCATTGGTCAAGTACGCCCTCATGTAACGGGTAGACCTTACTGTCAAGTGCACTTGGATCCTTTTGTTTTACGCTTATTGCCAGGGCAACAAAGAAACCAAAAAGTGCGGTCATTAAAACCGTCACACTTCAAGTATGCGAGCTACACTTGAGTAATTCCACACAAACCAACAGCACGTGCATACAAAAGACGTTTTAGATGGTAAAGAAATTAAAGGAAATATGGAGCTTATAGAAAACAACTACTGCAAATTATTAAACTTTTTAATTACATTCAGCTGATATCATTTTTTACCTCTGATACATTTTACAAATAGATTTAAACGTGTAAATAAATCAGATGATTTCTTTTAGTCCATTGAAATGTAAGTCAGACTTAGAAAACGCTCTCAGAAAGGAGTTCACGCTATAAGTACGTATGAAGTGCACTTCAAGAACCGGCCTTATAATTTGATCATTTGACTATGTTGTTTTGCAAGGAATAACAATATGTAAAATGCACGTGCAGAGGCATTGTTTTCGCTCATTAATCGTATTGTTTTGTGCAGCTCTTGCTAGCATGATCTCTCACGTTCAAAGTTCAACCTTCTGAAGTGCGGCCGCTCAGAAAAATAAACTCGGTTATTTCATTACAAACACCTGTTCACCGAGTTATTTTAACCGGGTTATTTTAACGGGGTTACTAAAAAAATAACCCAGTTAACTCATCAAGTGCGGCCGCAGCCAATGTTTCTCATTTTAACTGCAGTTTACATGATTTAGGCCCCGTCCAGACGTGTCCGGATATTTTTGAATCCGCAACTTTTTTGTTGCGGATAAAAAAATATTCGCGTCCACATGTAGCGTATTCGAATCGTATTTGCTCGTCCACACGTATCCGGATTCGCTCTTGTACCCAGGGATCCTCTTTAATTATTGTCAACAAAGTATGCGCAAAGGCCAACATTTTGTGAGCCGCGTTGTGCAAGTTTGGCGGCAAATTCGATTGCTTTCACCAAGTTCAACTGTAAACACGTTATTAGACTTGAAATAGGGAGCTTAAGCAACCACGACGCCGACGGCAGCGAGAACGGCATAAGACCCCGTCCACACGTATACGTTTACGTTCGTAAACGCATATTTTTTAATCTAAAACGCTCCCGTCCACACGAAGCCAGCCATCTTTTACGATTCGTTTTCACCTGTCCACACGTAAACGCTAAAACGATACGTAAACGCTAAAAATCTGCATTAAACAAGCGCTAGATAACTTGAGCATGCGCCATAAACAGCTGTGACATCAGCGTTTACGAAAATATCCGTTTACGCTGTCCACACGTAAGCGGGTAAACGGCGTTTTCGAAAATATCCACTTTGGAGAGCGTTTTCGAAAATATACGTTTAGGGTGACCGTTTTCGTCGTTTACGTGTGGACGGGAGGCCTAAACGCATAAAAAAATATGCGTTTACGAACGTAAACGTATACGTGTGGACGGGGCCTAAAACAATACGTTTAATGAGCAAAAAAAAACTACCCTTGCACGTGCGTTTTACATTTTAGTACATTTCTTTGCCGTTCCCTGCAAAACAACGACGTTAAATGATCAAATTAGTGGTTTTGTGGAGAACGTGAACACACGGCGGTTAACATTCGTTTCTCCATTTGAACAAGAAAGCCGTCCCCTTCAAATTCAGCTCCTGTACAATCCAACCACATTAAACAAAGTGAAGTAACTGCGAAGTAGTTTAAAATAGCGCGAACCCTTTTTTCAAGTGACGTTTTCCTTAGCGTTGCCGTAGTCGTTGCTGAAACTCTCTATTTGATAAGTGCAAGTAGAAGTTATGCAATGACATCTCGGTCGGCCTTGTTGAATGGTCGAGCGGTTAAAGACTGGATCCGATACTGTTACGTCAGCGTATTACAAAATATCCGGATTCGACCGTCCACACGATGCCGTACTCGTAGCGTATTCAAAAATTTCCACTCTGGAGAGCGGATTCAAAAAGTTGCGGATTCGTTAGCCGAATTCGCCGGATACGTGTGGACGGAAGGCCAATCCGCAACAAAAAAGTTGCGGATTCAAAAATATCCGGATACGTGTGGACGGGGCCTTATTTTCCCTTCCAGCCCCTTGCAAATTCTTGCAAATCCTTGGGGACCCTTCCATATTAATCTATATTACATTAGTAATAAGTAACGATCCGCATAAGAGGGAAAAGACTAACGACATTGCAGGATGGAATGTCAACGTTTTTCATTGTTACAACTAGAGATCATATTGGCCTAGACTCAAAGACCGCTAAAAAGGTTAAGGTTCAAGGTGCGTTTTGTCTGATTTTTTTAAGGGTTTCAAGTAATTTGACCTAATCCCACAACATGCAAGTTTTAAAGATTGTATTTGAGGAACTTCATGAAAGAAGCAAAATTATTAGCAATTGTCGTCTGCTGTTCTGATTGGTTAAGCACGAACATTTCCTTAAGTAATGATCCGCATAGTGCTGAACGGCAATGTACGATGGAATGTCAACTTTTTTCATTGTTAAAACTAGTGATCTCATTAGCCTAGACTCAAAAACCGCTAAAAAGTTAAGGTTCAAGGTGCATTAAATCTATTTTTTTAATGTTTCAAGTATTTTGAGACCCAATCGCACAACATGCAATTTTTAAAAAGATATTGTATTTGGGTAACTTCATCAAAGAAGCAAAATTAGTAGCTAGTGTCTTCTGCTATTCTGATTGGCTAAGCACGAACATTTCCTAAAATATATTTCACGCAAATGGATTTTCCGTATTTTTATAATGAAATATAACTATGATTCATCAGCCCCTCCTCTATTCTTGAAACCAAAGATATTCTATGTGGTAAAGAGCTAATGCAGCAGAACAATGAAGTTTACTATAGTTCCTTTGTGAAGCATTACTTAAATGTATTTGTCGCAAATGGATTTCCTTTATTTTTATACGGAAATATAGTTATGAACCATTAGCTCCTCTCCTATTCTTGAAATCAAAGACATGTGGGAAAGAGCCAATGCCGCAGAACAATGAAGTTTACCACAGCTCTTAACACGCGACCTACCGCCTTCAAAACAGACGTCGGATAAAGTTGAGTTTTAGTGGACGTCAATCAAAGAAAAGCGGTTAAAACTATTTTAGACTGACAGGATTTCAAGCAAACAGAGCTGAAAAATTGACAACTTTATCCGCTGATACAAGGTAAAACTCAATCAAACTCGATTTCCAAGCCAGTTTAAACAAAAAGTATATTATTCTGCCTCATGTATTGTTATTAATGAGGTGTGCAAAGCAAATCCGAAACTAGTATCCAATGAGCTAACGCGTGTTAATCTACAACAACACAGGGTACAACTGCCACCATATCCCATCCCAAACCTTTGTTGAGAATGAAGCCTTACAATCCTCCTGAGCCTGGGATCCCTGTGAGCTAATGCGTGTTCAGATGTACCAACAACATATGGTACAACTGCCACCATATCCCTTCCTTCCCAAACCTTAAACAACTTTCATATTTCATAAATGTAAAATGAAGACTCCCAGATTTAATAAGCAGTAGATACAAGCAAATCAACAAAGTGGAACCGAGAAGCTGGTACAAAGGCCGACAAATTATGAAGACATTTATAATCCTGTCCCGACTGCATTCCGAGTTAAGTTCCGCCAATCTCGCAGCGGGCCCAGCGGGGTTAAACACTTGCTTTAACTTTATGTAATGAAGCGCAGTTTTGCTGGCACCGCGGCGAAATGCACTGCGCATGAGTAGAAAACTGAGCATCCGGTGAATTATGCATTTCCGGTGACTAAGGCTCCGTCCACACGTATCCGGATATTTTTAAATCCGCAACTTTTTTGTTGCGGATTGGCCTTCCGTCCACACGTATCCGGCGAATTCGGGCAAATACGATTCGAATACGCTACGTGTGGACGCGAATATTTTCTAATCCGTAACAAAAAAGTTGCGGATTCAAAAATATCCGGATACGTGTGGACGGGGCCTTACTGTAATCCCATGTAAACAACAAAAAACTCTCGTAAAAACATAAAACAAAAAGTAGGAGTTATAAAACAAAGGTCGAGGAAAAGTTTGTTTCGTTGAAAAGTTTTTTTATAGTTCAAGTTTCATGCGTTTGCACCAAGGGGTAAATATGAACAAATTTCGGAACGTCTCGCGCTCGACAAGAAAAAGAGAGACCCTGCGAACGAGGGTCAATCTTCCAATCTTCCATCTTACATAAAAGACACGACGCACTTTCTCAACAAACTTAATGACATCAGTCAACTTCCTGATGGGGTTCTACTCGTAACTCTTAGTCCAGAAGATAGGCGACAAAAAATAGCGGAATTGTTCAAATTAGTGAAACAAGTATGAAATTTCCAGAATAAATACCTTTTACCATATATATTCATATAACATTAAGATCCCATCTGGATCCTAATCTTCAGCATATATTTTAAGACACTTTAAACTGGCGGTCAGCGGTTTGTTACAGTATTTATGCATTAAACTTAACGGAATTATTCCCAAAATACCCTAGTATCATTGTAATAGTCATATTTTGGTAATTTAAACCTTTATACCTTTTCTAGCCCAGGGAATATGTTTTGTTTTAAAAAAATCTGACTAAAAGGCCAGGGTTCTTGTGGTGTCAGCAAGGAATACCTGACTGATTTCTCATATATAAACAGGTTGCTCTGAGTTGGAAAAAGTTTTAGAAAATGGGCGCGTATAGTGACATTGGTGCAGCTCTACAGTTTGCCCAAACTCATGACTATGATTCTGAAGCCATGCATCTTGCCAAAGTTGCAATACAATTAGCTAAGAAGCAATGCTTTAATGGTACATTTGATACCGACGGTCAGCGATCTGCAGTACCTGACTTGCTCCTAGCACTTGTGAACATGGTATTAGAGGGACCGAATATCAAGAACAAAAATGAACAAGATACGACGGGCATGAAGGCAGGCGAGATGATTTCCCAGCTGTTGATTTGTAATGCTGTGAAACGCCAGAGAGACCCGCAATCTGATGCCACAGCAACTAGACACGACCTGACTAGAGAGCCTGCATTACCGATCTGGGACTAATAGTCCATGCTGAAACCAGGAAGAAAACGTTGGTAGATAAGCTCTACATATTAGGACTATCGATTTCATACGACAGATTTCAACAGATCTTGTAAAAGTGTATGCGCGCAGTTTGAAGAGGAGGGGGTAGTGTGTCCCTCAAAGTTAAAAAGGTCACTGTTTACTAGGGGTAGTTTGGACAACATAGACCACAACCCGAGCTGGCATACAACTAAGACCTCATTCCATGGAACAGTAATTTCCCTTACCGAGCACCCTACAATAGACATTGCTGGTATTGACAGAAATTTAGTTCTAATCAATGCTGACCTACCAAAGAGGTATGGGGTATAACATAGCTATTCTCCCATATGGGGAGTGCAGTCCAAGCCGACATCACAACCAG